>JAPYZR010000294.1:0-37212 GCA_030522945.1 Trichopria nigra | reverse complement strand
TGGAAATAGGAATAATTAATACTTTTCAGCTTTGTATACTATGAATGGAGTTATGTGCATGTGTGTGGAGCGAATGTGACTTGTCATATCAAGTTTATAGACTTATGGCACTCTGAGCGGGTGCGGCCGAAGGCCGCAATCGCGAAGTTTGTTTAGTCAGTGAGGCCCGACGGGCCGAACACGGTCAATCTTGCGAGCGAAGCGAGCTACGCGCGATAGCGCGCCAGAAGTCCAGGGGGCGGAGCCCCCGGTGGGGTTGGCGGCCGAAGGCCGCAGGGTCGAAGCCCCTAGTTTTGTAAATTGAAGTTGATATAAATTTTATATAGTTGTTTCTGATATTGTAAGAAATTGTAATATTACATTGAATGCACGCGTAATAATGGGTGTGTAGAGGAAGAAACTTCAAAATAATGTGCTCTGCATGAACAATAACTCGTACATTTTATTACCTAATGTAGGTACAGTTTAGTTTGATAATAGGTTTAAAAAAAATACTACATTTTATTCGATTTGTTTTATTAAAAAGACAATATATATGACATTATATTTCTAAAAAAGAACTCTTGAATTATATGCGATTGATTCTACCATCACTGGGGAAATTATATATATGGTAGGAGATATTAATTAATTGCAAGTCAAAGTAAACTAATTTAATGTAAACTCCGAGTCCTCTTGCTCACTTCTTGATGAATGTTATTTAAATGCGAGCAATACTTTGCGAGAGAAGTTTAACTAATTAGCTAAGAAACGAAACAAATATTTTTGTTAATTTTACTGCTCAAATTCTCTGCAGTCTTATTTACTTATTTGCAAATCTTATTTGCAAATCTTTTCGAATATACCATATGTAATTAAATGATTTATTAATTTATGTATTATTCATTCATTTATTAATTAAAAGACGATCAGTAGAACAATTACGAAAGTAATATATTTACAGAACTTATTTCAAGTATCAGAATATTTTCAAGTATCAGAAATAAAATTATCACTGTTGAAAATTTTCTGTAATAATTTTTTGACTTTTTGTTAACCTATGTTTAATTACATTACAAACTTCCAATCACACACGTTATACGCGAACGAACCAATTTATTTTATTCAAATGACTGAACACTGTCAATGAGAATATTTGTTCCACATAATTAAATACATTATCGAGATTCGTCACCAAAGAGCCACCAAACATTTACTTGGTATAACAAAACTTTGTTATGAAACAATAAAATGATATCGAAAAGCGATTTTCTTAAATTGTAGCTGAATCTTTTTTCAGAGTTTACAAAATATTAAAAATATTGTAAACAAAAAGACAAATATCTAAATACATTGAATGTATATAAGTGTACTAATGTATTCTCTCCGAATTTCTCGGAGTGAAATTTCACTATATACAAAGAGGGAAATTTGAGCTAGTTTTTTAAAAGAATGAACTTGTACTATCTTAAGAGTAACATTTTACTCTTTGTGAAGTGTTCATTCTTCTAAAATAAAGTAAACTTTCAATCTAAGAATTAAATAAGATATTTTAAATATGTGTTATTGTTTCAGTAATTATCCAACAAGCACAATTTTGATAATTATGTAACAATTACATAATAGTAATGTAACATTTAGGTAATAAGATTGCAGAGTGTTTTCACTAGAATAGATGTATAATATATTATACATAATGCATATATGCGTGTTAATAGACATGTTAGTTTTTACTTAACACCGCATGAGTATGTGTGAAAATAAAGTCTTTAGTCATCCATTAACGCTAAGTGATTAATTAAAAATGTTAATTGTAATTAAGTAATTAATTGATTTAAATTCAAATTTTTATTCAACAATAGTTATCGAGGACTGACATCTTTGCACTATATTGTCCTTTGCTCTCCTATATATTTATGTATCTATATAAACTTAAATGCTTATAATTTAAACAAGAAGACGTCATTACTCTTATTATTACACGAGCGGCATGCTTTTTTCCATCATTACGAAGTCCTTACGTGAACGACAATTTCTAGATCCGGGGAATTGCTTGCAGTTAATGTTACACCTTTTCACGTGCATATAGCATGCAACAGTTGCTTCTTCACACATTACATTGCATAATTATATATGTATTCCTGCAAAAATATACATGTATAACGCATATAATCAGCTGCATAAATATATATATCCACAAAACAGGAACAAAGTAAATAACCCCCTTATATGTGTACGTAAATCGCGTAAGACGTAGGAATTTCATTTATTTAAAGCTCTGTTAGGTAAAGATCGTAATCAATTAGTTTCCTTGTGCAGTTTCGAGAGAATTTTCTTATCGACTTGGATGGAAATTTATTGTTTACCTCAATAACTTGTGCAAGTTACACGTGTTGGAAATATTTTTTGTATTATAACAATTAGAATTCCGTATAGATATGTAAAGTATAGAAGTATACGCAAATAAAATGAGAAAGCGAATATTTTATTTAAATTGAAATTGGCTCGTAATATAATTAAAGACTTACATATCTACATAAGTATTACGTTTATAGACAGGAAGAACATAATGTTTAAGTAAAAATATATATATTTTTTTTTATAAATTTGATCATACCAATTAGACGTACACCAATTGGTAACATGCTGAAGTAACAGATTTTTTATATATATGTAAAACAAAATAATTCTTCATAATGAACGAATGCTTTTATTCTACGGAAGTATTGAAATTAGCGAATGCTTCTGCAACTCTAATATTATATTAACTAAAATCGTTTACAAACCTTCTTTCGGTGTATTATCAATTTTGAGTGCTTCAATTAAATTGTAAATGTAAGCATTCCTATTTTAATCAATATTTTTCAACTCTATATACGTTTAATTAATCGAAATAAAAGTGGTACTGTCCGATATAATGCATACATTTTCCACATTTACTTTTTGAATTTTTACACTAACGTTATTATATTTGAATAATAGAAATGATCTACTACTAATCAGAAGCCCGTTATTTACCGGGTTTAAAACGATAAAAGAATTTGTTTTAGGGTAGTATATTGTTTCCTGTTCATGATAGAAGAGTTATGAAATTGTCCTAATCAAAGTAATTTATTCACTTAAATGACGAAATAAAATAATTCTTAAGATTATATAAGTGTAGCTATATATTCCAAAAAGGGGGAATTCTACCAGGCACGTATTACTGTGATTTTCCGAATACGTGACCGTGGTTCGTGCGTCATGAAAATCCCAACAATTTTTTTTAGACAAGTATCAAATTGCATTCATATAGGCATGCAGTGTCGCAGATGATAAATTATTTTCACGTTATTATATTTGTTCTAAAGACCAAACCAGATTTAAACTTATTTTTCCTGTTGATGAGAATTTACAAAGAAACTTCAGAATCTCAAATTGAAAATCACAGATATTTTGTAACTTTGTTCGAAAATATATTTCGGATAACATTGTGATACTTGGCTTGACATGTGACTTTTTGGTATTTTAGGGGTGTGTACATGATTCCCTATCACATAATAATAAATAAAATCAATTTTAACAAATTCTACCTTGAAAGGGGGCTTTCTTTATAGTTGTCATCTGTCAAGTTTTTAAATATTGTCTATTTTGCTATACATGAAATGGAGGAAAATGTTATACTCGAAAAATTAAAATACTTTTCCAATTTCTGCATAAGCAATTAAAACATTCTCGAGACTTCGGGTAAAAAAATTTGTTTTTATTTTACCTAAATTTTGATAAACTTTTGGTAGTCACTGTATAATAATAATAAACTATAATAGAAAATAAGACTAGTTTATGGCCATTTTTTCTGTACTTTTAGCATAGAGTTCAAAATTGGACAGAAATTGTAGTAGAAAATGACACCAGTACACGTCCAATTTTTCTGGCTTCAATGTTAAAAGTAATGGAGTCCAAAAAAATGACCTGGTCTTATTTTCTAGTAGGGGTGGTGTCATTTTCTACTATGGTATTAATGAAATTGTTTTATATGTATACACTTGTATATAAAACGAGTATAAACAGGAAAGGAATAAACAAACGTATTAACATCACAGTTATTTATAATGTTATCCGTTGGCATCAGTTATTACAAATATATTTATAATAACACTGCATCAATCTGCAGAGTATGATAAACCTGTAAGATATGTTGAAGGTGTCCGTACAAGTCATTTGAAAGAAAATAACATGACATTACCATTTTAACTGCAGGAAAATGTAATTATAGGGAAACATTCTGTGGAAGTTTACAATATTGTAAAACTATGTTTTATTGAGTAATTAAAGTTCTCTAAGTGCTGAATTTTAAGTTTAGAGGGCTATTTGTTCAAAACTGATATGCTATAATAGAATTAAAACATATTAAAACGTAAAGTACCATTTTGTGGCCATTTGTTGAAATGGAAATTATATTTTATTAATAATAATTGTCACAAAATGGATGGAAATTAGTTTTGTCAGTGAAAGAACTTTTCTACACACACACACACACACACACATATATATGTGCAAAATGCATAGTTCAAGGACCAAATATGGGAGTATACCGTTAGTTCCAATAATAATATTAATAAAATTGTTTTATATGTATATATATATATATATATATAAATAAATAAATATAGATATAAATATAGAAAAATTTTTTAAATCGTTTTTACATGATTTTAAATATATGTTTTAAGGCACCCACCACGTGTATAATAAATAACATTTTTTTATGTAAATTTTTATGTAAATTTTAATTTGTATTAGAATTCGTCAAGATGTTATTAAAGTGGAATTTATATTCCCAACTAATTGTTGATATCATCGCTCATCGCGTATGGATTGTCTCGTGCTGACGGGCTACCTCATTACTTCCGGTAATTTACGTTACGTGGATAAAACACGAAACTGTTTGCGGAAAAAAGATCATCTTCAGGAATTATTCGCATAACTAGATCTGAAATTCCTGCATAATCAAATGACCTATTAAATTAACGAACTGTAGTTATATACATATGTAAAGTAGCATTACTGTATAAGAACGAAAATGTTAGAATTTGTATATCAATTGACAGAAATAAATCTGAAAATACAGATATAAATCTGTAAGCAAAATAAATTGATCAACTTGTGATATAGAAGTGTCTGTTATCTACAATATATCCAGGTACTAAATTAAATTATTCTAGAAACTTGAATTCTGTTACCGATGCATTGCGTATCTGATTTAATAAGTGTACGATTATAACGGGTTAAAATGACATTCATGATTAAGAATTTCAATCTGAAGGAACTTCAGTCACCTTATATTTAATATACTTAATATAAGTTTTATGGCACTCTCTAAATTTCTTAGGGTGAATTCTTGTAAATTCTTCGGTTCACTCCAATATAGAGTGACATTTCACTCCAAAAAGTGTGAAATATGACTCTTAAACAGTGAAAATTCACTCAAAGAGTGTAATTTCAATCCACGAAATTTAGAGAATAAATTTATTTGAATATAGCGTATTATATACCTAAAATTGAAAAGTACGAAGAATATATGGTACTGATATAGCCGTGATTCTACAAAAGTCAACGAAAAGCCAAATATAATAATTTTCGTCTATAAACCCGAATTTTTATTTGAAATTTTAAGCTCAATTCATACACTACTGCGGATTGAATACCATACATATACATAGGCACGTTGTTAAAAAATGGAAATAAAGTGAACCGTAACGTTTAAAATATTCCTGCGCATGCGCAGTCTTGGTTGCGCCTTAAATAACAACTTTCTTTAAACTAATGTAAGCCACCGTTTCTCAATCATGCACAACACATTTCAAGAGAAATTATATGTTAAAAACAGGGAGGGAAGTTACTGAAATAAATTCCACGCAAATTTACTTTGTAAATTGACATTGGAAGTTATTTTGAGCTTTGGAAGTTGATTAACCTAATATACCCCAGTAGAAAATAAGACCAGCATATGGCCATTTTTTTCTAGACTCCATTACTTTTAACAGGCCAGAAAAATTGGGCAGAAAATGGTATCATTTTCTACTAGGGTAGGGCTCAACCCAATTTATGATTTGTTCATTCTAAAATTCTCATTCGATTTTTAAGGATTAAGTACTATAAGGCTATCAATTATATTTCTTTATTAAGAATTTCAAAATATGTTATTATTAAGACATATGTAACTTTTTTCGAAAACATATTTTTATTTAATTAGCGGAATATATATTATACAATAATTATATAGGAAGCGCTATATCACTTATCATCAGCGATCATTAAATTTTTAATCTCAATCGGAATAGTGGAAGGATTGTCATTAATAATTTTTTATTTCAAAATGGCGAATTTTTTTATTTCGATAAGGACATTTAAAATTTTAAATAAAAAAAAAGAAAGAAATAATTCTTTAGAAAGAATATATTTTCTCAATATTTGTTGCAGTAAATATAAAACATTACTATAACTTCTGAAAGTTTTCAAGAAAAAAAAAAAAGAAAAATAATCTAAAAAATTAAATTGGATGACTTTCACTCTTAAAGTTTCTTTTTAAAGTGTACTATACACATCTCGTCGTTTCACATTACTATGTCGAGAGTATTCTCATATCATCGATAATTCAAACAAATCGGACATTAGACACCAAATTTGATAAACAGCCTAGAGAGCACATGGCGTTGCGTGATAGTAATGAAAAATCTTGATAGCAATATTGTACCTGCATTCATCAGTTCGTTTACTAATATAACTGTAACAACTTGCCGTTATCATCATTCACGTTCCTATATAGTTCCGGATTTCGAATAAGGAACGATCAGAGTACGATTATTGAAATAACTATTTCCTGCATATAACGGTGGTAATAAAAATAGCTATAAGATTACATGGATCAATATAATTTTGTGGCGAGCATCATTATACATTCCCTTTCAATAATTCTTTACGTCAGTGTATTATGAATGTAAATCATTAAAAGTATCATATGTATATAGTTTACAATTATATATTATATCTAATTAATAACTAGTTAACAATATAGTTAACGATAATGCATGGGGTGTACCAAGTTCCGCACCAAAATTTGATCCGTTTGCTAATTTTTTGTTTGTTTGTTTTTTTTTTTTTGTTTTTGTAAATGGAATTTGATTATAGGAAATTATTTGTAGTTGGTCTTTGCGATGGGTTTAAATGCATGGCGATGAGGGGACATCTCCTAACATTTGGTATGTCATCGATTTAGGTGATCAGTCCCTCTTGCAAGTGCATATAGAGCATCGTAATATAAACTATCAATAAATCAAATTGTTGTGCAGGACATTTTTCCTTGAAATTATGCGAATGATCTCCTCGTTGTACGTCATACTTTCAACAAGTTGCTGGACACCATGCATACATTAATAAAATTGCATTCTATGTATACGTGAAAATTTTGAATTTTTGAACTTGAAATGGTCATCCAATTATACCCAGTACTACATTTCTGGAGGTCCGGTGGAGGTATTTTCGGCACAGGAAAATCGAATATTGTTCAATTTAATTATAACGGTCAATACGCAAACCGTTAAAACAGAAGAACCGAGAAGTTGACACAATGCCAACCATCAAGCAAGTGCATCTCACTCAGATCTCATGAAAATATGTCAAAATGCATCGTATATAAAAAGAAAAGAAAATGATTAACACCAATCAATATCAATAATTCTTTCACACATACATATATACCTATACACAGCACATAACTTACGGTCTTCTGTCAAATGAACCAGGTACGGGAGTATATGTATGCTGAGCACACGAATGGCTCATATTGCCTTGCATGTAGGAAACATGCCAGACATTCCATGGAGGTATTGTGCCTCACCACCGCACATGTACTATTATCTCTCTCTCTCTCTCTCTCTATATATATATATATATATATACATATACGTAAATACAGTGTTTCCTCTGGTTTCTGCGTATATACTGCGAAATGTAGGTAGTATTTCACTAAAGCACGAAGCTCATCATTATTGATAAAAGAAGTTAGAAGTCTCCCTCCGTACCCGTTTGTAACACACTTACGTCTTTGAAGTTGAA
This sequence comes from Trichopria nigra, assembly GCA_030522945.1. Classification (NCBI taxonomy): domain Eukaryota; kingdom Metazoa; phylum Arthropoda; class Insecta; order Hymenoptera; family Diapriidae; genus Trichopria; species Trichopria nigra. Next base: position 29,136 of record JAPYZR010000294.1, on the reverse strand, counting down.
CGATCTCCCGTATCCAAATAATTAATCAGATGTAGTAAACGACATTGATTACCTTTATCAGCGAATCTTGTATAATACGAAATGCGCGCAATATATATATATATATATATATATATATATATATCTATATTTCATCGGGAAACGAGATTTTATTCGAAACGTGCGAGATTTGAGTTCGATGTATTCGGTCGCCGACGTTTGTAACGGGGTCCTTTTATCAAGTATGCTCGTATAGTGCGTGAAAAAAGCCCCTTTGATCGTCTTTTCGCATTCCCGAGAATTTTTTTATTTGGGCTCGCACTTCACGCGCTCGGAATTCCCTGCGCAGAGTATCGGTTTCTGCACTTGGCCATACACGCACACGCTTTTATAAATGCTTCGTCCGTATATATATGTTTTCGCCTGCATACTAGAAGCATCACATGAATGACACGTGTGCTGCAAGTATACAATATATAGCAGAAAGGTTTACGAAATTTATTCGAAAAACTCAGCGAACTTCAGTTCTGAATTTTTTAATATTTTCCTATAGAAGTTTGAAAATATTAAATTTTCTGATCGTCATTCGTGCTATTACTGAGCGACTATTTATAAATGTATATAGTCCATATCATCAGAAACTACCCTGCAAACATTGAAAGTATAACAGTTACGTAACATTTACAAAACTGTTACTTGTTACGTGACTGTTACATAGTTGTTACGTAATTGTTACATAATTGTTAAAATTGTGCTTATTGGGTCGTAATCCTTATTTTGTCGATTTCGAATGCTCTTATTTTTATTACTGGGATGCCATTAATGAATTTGGTGAACAAAAGAAAATGACCGCATATGTTTTCTATCAAAATGTCCACGTTTGTGACCGTATAATGAAGCAAAAAATGCAATAAAGAATCATTGGGAGAAATGATAATCCCCGATAACTTCTACCTTTGATACAATACCCCTGATACGTACGCAATGTGCCTATTTGATCGTTCTTGTTCAAAAAGTCTCGTTTTTCGTATCCATAATGCGAATGAACAATTATTGTCGCTTATTATATTAGAAAACCTAAGTCTATATTTTTATTGAACATAATAAGTATTAACCGGCTAATATTTTAAGTATCCAATTATATGAAAAAACCTGTTGAGTTAGCATCTTGTTAATACAAACATCGTATTGAATTGCTTGAAAGATCATATGGTCGTACAGTTAATGTTTAATTGATTAGATTAATTGTGTGTTCGCTACGAATTGGAAGACTATCCAGAAACCAGAGTTTGCAAAATCTTCCGCAGAATCCAATATTGGTTGTGCGACATTCCCTCTCCTTCCTTGCATACCCGATTGGCATCTCGAGTTACGAAATCGCACTGGCTCCGGATGGAATCCGTAGCGATTCGCGGCACAATTGTTTCGATTATCCACAACCACTGGATCGTGACGATCTAATCGCACAAGTGCCCACGATGCGGCACTAATTCCGGCATTGTGTAAGTTCGAGGTCGCAAGAGCTTCTCTTGCTCTTGTCGCATTTCCCGGTTAATGGAGCCCGAATTGCACTCGGTGCGTTGTGTTTTAAATTGCTCGTTATTTATGCAGGAGGCGATACTCGATACCCATTGCAGACAATTTGCGGTCTTCAAATTGCACTTGCAGGAAAGAAAAAGTTGGTGAAATTTTCTGCATCTAGTCGTCGAACACTTTTGGACAGGGCAAAAAATTGTATGTAAATTGTATATACTTTTTAATTGGCTTGGACTGCATGTCTTAAATCGTTAAAAAACCATAGTAGATGACTTGGAAATGAAAAGCTAGTGAAAGAGAAAATGGTGACGCATTTGTTTAACACTGAAACTAGAAACTTTCATAAAGTAGTTCAAGAAACATTTGTTTACATTATACGAGGTCATTCTGACCCCTTCTGTATATTGTGCGGAAAGGACAAAGGCAATTATTTCAAATGTTCTTTTGAGTTTATTTTCATTTCGTTACTTGTACTCTCTCTCTCTCTCTGTCACCCTCTCTGTCTCTCTCCCTATCTCAAATAACTCGTGACCAAAATTAGCATAAACCTAGAATCTATTATCACGTTTTGCATCGCACCCTATTATACGTATATCCTTTGTGTTAAAACTCTCTCATATATATTAAGCAGTGCGAACTCTACAACTTTCAAAACAGAAACAACACGAATAAGGCTCTTTCGATTGCACAAAATGTTTAACATTTACCATTTTTGCACATACGTGTCGTAACTTGTAAAAATCGAAGTGTACGCGGAAGTGTACACTGGTCCAAATTACAGTTATGGTACATCTTCGATACCCTTGAACGGCGTTTGGGATGTACTTTGGACCCCCGTACATTTTTCGTGCATTCAAATTTTCACCAGGGAAAGTCTGAAATTTCATCCCAGGTAGTATATTCTGTAGACATTACTTCGATCGAGTGACAAACTATACTTGACACTTGTGAAAATCAATAATTTCGTCCTTGTTATATAACATATACTGTCTCGAAAATTGAAATTTATTATCAATTCGAGAAATCGAATATCAGTTTCATGAGCAGGGACATGAAACTACCTTAAGAAATCAATTTGAATAAGAAAATCTTTATTGGAATCTTTATATTCGGAAAAATTGACACTTTGACCTCTTCATCCTATTTCAATGCGAAATTGTTGAAATAATAATGTTTAATACAAAATCCGGATTTTTTCTTATATAACAGAACGTAGCGTTTGAATACTCATTTAACAAAATGTTTAATGACAGATTTATAAAGTTCGATAATAAATGTTGATCTGAAATGGCCATTGTGGACGAATATAACACTGCGGCCTCCGTCCACACATTTGATGAAAAAAACATATGGTCATTTCTTTTTGCGAATAGCCAAATTCAATACTTCGATCCAACTCACGGTATGTGACGAAGTAAAAATGTAATCCAAATAAAGAGAAATATATATTCATACCTATATATAAAACATGTAAATAAATGAATTGTAAATCAATAATATTAATAAATAAATTAAAGTCAAACATTCTTGTCGCATCAAAAAAACTTCATGAACTACGCATTATCTGTTATTTTAAATTCTGAACTATTCCGAATTTATATTTCTTCTTATTTTCTTTCCTTTCTCTATACGATGCCGACTGGAATTTAATTTCCACTCGATCAATACTTTAACTTCTTGGATGCTTTAGATAAAGAAGGATGACATTTCGTCGCTAAAAATTTTCGATATTAATTTTCATACCTCGGATGTATTTCGCTTATGTCGTTCTTTCTTACGTTCCTTCTACTTTCCGTACTTTAATGTACATTATCATCCACATACGCAGCATCTGCTCTCTTTATGGACTTTTCGAGGACCTGCACACTGCACATATAGCCAGTAAATAAAATTTAAAAACTTCTTCCATATTTGATGGCTATTTGCGTCGTATGTATTTTGAATTATAATACAGCTGGGAATATGATATGTTCGATTTGACTTGAAACTTGTTTATTTTACTGAATACATTTTACTCAAAAATTTTATAACATTTTTTTATTCAATATTAAACGCTTCGTTTTTCAGCAAATACTTCAGTTTATTTTGCCATGGGATTTTAGTCCCTTGTGACAATGTAATAATTACATATGAAATTACAAAAAAAAAATAACAAAAAATGGTATTTTGCGACTTGCTTAAAAAAATCAGTAAATCAATATCTCATTAAAAAAACATCAAGAGTAAAAATGTGAATATTTTGACAAAGTATTAAATAAAGTGAAAACGATATAGTGAATGGATCATATATAAATAAAAAATACAGATTTGTTCCGATTAACCTCGACATTTTGATCAACTCATGAACACCATCAGGAGGAATAAAATAATTATTATTAGTATTTTATTGCTCCTAATTAATTAGATGGTGTCGGCGATCAGAACAAACATGAATAATAGAATATAACAATTTTAATAGTTTTCTTTTCTTCCTAGGCGAATAACACTGATAAATATCGTCTTCAGACACAAATAATCAATAAATATGATGGCCAGAGAAAACAAATTTAAAAAATATATATTCGTCACATTTATTACATGACTGTAAGTAGATGACTTATACTATACATATAACATGTAGGTGCCACACAATCGACGGCGAATTTTGAATGTTTCGTAACAACGGACGAGGTGGCCGAGTGGTTAAGGCGTTGGACTGCTAATCCAATGTGCTCTGCACGCGTGGGTTCGAATCCCATCTTCGTCGTTCCTCTTATTTTTTTCTTTTTTTTTTTTTATTTTTTTACATACATAATGAAAATGGGATATAGTTCCGAAAGCGAGGTTACTCTGATTTTTTTGACACTGCAAATATAACGATGAAAATTGGCGCAATTTTGATTTTCATGGTTAAAACCATAAAAACCCATAAAAAATCAGTATTTTGCATTTATTTCATAAAATACCCAAAATATCGAAAAATGCGTCAAACAAAAGTTGTAGATCTTATTAAAATGCATCTTTTATGTCCTATGTATTTTTTTCGAAAAGTGATTATGTTTCGAGAAAAATAAAAAAAACTGTTAACAACCACGAAATCAATAGCTTAACGTCACCTAACATTCGGGTTCATTGTGCTCGGTTCCGCGCGTTTTAGAACTAACCTAATATAACACAACATGACAAACGATCAGTGTCACCTATTCAACTTAATTCCATAAGCCCTATAATTACGGCTAAGATCTATCGTCGGACAAATTTTAAAAAATTTTCAATATTCACTCATCTAATAGCGAAAAACCATAATTTTTTTGGTTTTTTAAGGTTTTCACCGCACGTAAATTCATTTTGCGACTAATTTCAATATCACTATTTCGTAATCAGCGCATCAAACTACGGAAGTATATATACCTAGTATCAAATAAATTAGGTGTACCGCGTTTTCCTGAATATTTTATAACATAAATTTTATATTGTACATATAATACTTACCATTATTATGTAGCAACAGATAATTTTTTACGCACATAATGAAAATTTTATAGTATAAATAAAAAAAACAAAATCGACGAGGATGGGATTCGAACCCACGCGTGCAGAGCACATTGGATTAGCAGTCCAACGCCTTAACCACTCGGCCACCTCGTCCGTTGTTACGACATTGAACATTCGGTGACCAGTTCGTTGCACCTGCTTATTATATGTTTATAAGTCATCTATTTATAGTCAGGCAATAAAAGTCATAGTATATTACCCATCAAGGGATAGAAGCGGGACGTTTCGTAACGAGATACGATGACGAGTTTCACAACTCAAACAAGTTGCGAAATGTTCTCTTAAGAGCTCTTAAAGATGACTTTTAAAAAAGAGCTCCGAAATCGGCGCATAAGAGGATTTAAAGAGCACTTTATGACCACATTGCGTCCTCTTTTTTACCAGTGCTGTCTGGGTTAATAGAGTCTAACGAAAAATATTTCAATATTTTTGTGTGTTTAAAATTTAAAAAAAAATGTTTAGAAAATGAATACTCCTGATTTTGAAACTTAAAAAGCCCTTGCCAAAAGGGTAGACTCTGAAAAATTACAGTGGTATACATATGAAAATAAAAATGAAAGACCAACCACAGTTATGACTAGAGGTGTTCATCCAACTTGTTCAAGCTCCGATATTGTATAGAAGATCTGCGTAACCAAAATCTTATAAAATCATTGACGCAGTCAATTTCTTAAAGAAACAAAGAACTGTGAATAATAAAGGAGAGGTTACTTTCATCAAAAAAGACTGTCACTATTTAAGCTAACCTTTAGTATGGAGCTAGCTGATGTTGCGGTTGCGAAGTGACAGTGCACCTGCAAAAATCGAGGAATATTGCTCGAAAACCCAAATCGATTAAGAAAAGGGCATAAGTAGGTACAAAGAAAGAAATATTAATGTACAATCCACAAGTACTGTTAAAAAATCGTATGCACAGACCGTAAACTTGGAATGTCACCCAAAAACCAACGACAATCAGACAATCCATAGCGAAATATTAAAGAACATAGAATCCTTCAAACAGAAGGATAGATGATCAAATCGAAAGGAACCAAATATTTGTTTATAACTTAAGAAGACCACATGCAAGCAATAACTACATGTATTGAACTACAGTACAATTGCAAATATATCAGCAGTTTATCGTCCATCACGGTAAAATAACAAAAAGAAAGAATATACGCTTTTCGTCAAATCCCTTGGTAAAAACTTCATTGCAGGAGGTGATTTTAATGCCAAATTAAAATTATCGATATTATCGACTTTTCCTATAACTAAAGGTGTCTCAGAAAAATACATAGACATAGAAATAATTTTAAGGGCTTTCATTGGATTCTCCAGTAATTATGATCATCAGCTCAACAGTGACACACAGCTATTGCGAAGTGACATTTAACATAAAAAAGAGCTTACACTACTTTTGTTGTCAGCTTGAAGAGAAAATCAACTTGGAAGTCCCAAAATAGAAGACCAAGACAACACTTGAACAAGAAGAGCTGCTCAGAAAACTGAACTATTCGCGAAGCACCTATATGGAAGAAACATTTCTACCTTTTCCCAGACAAACAGCGGACAAAAACACAACAGTTATTTAAAAAACCGATTTACTTATAACCCTGAATGAACTCAAAGAAGTCACTAGAAAAGATTTCAGAGCAGGGGAAACGCCAGATTATGATCCAATTACATTCGACTAGAAAGTGTAAGTCGCCATGAAACGTTGGCTTCTGGCTTTGTCTGACTTTGGCGTTGCCTCGACTCGAATTCCCTCTCGGTGAAGTACACTCCCTTTTTTGAGGAGAAATTCACCAATTCCGTTTACGTCTTCCACATAAAACTCTGATCAGAACTATTCAGATCTTCTCACATGCCTTTTGTGTCTCCAAGTTGCGATTCCTTTTTTTTTTCTACCTTCTTCCAGCCGACGTTTTACCCTAGCTCCTATAGGTTGCGACGTTGCCGCCTCTTGCCGATTCCGCTTTAAGTCTAGCTCTCTTCTAGTGATTTTCTTGCGGCGTTCTACAATATCCTAACGTACCGACAGGCTAGTATTGATGGTCGTATCGTATTCTTTCTCTCTTTCTCTTTATAATAAAAGGTTTCGTAGGGCGATCTACCATAATATTCACGTACACGTATGTATTCGTATACTTTAAAATACATATATTACACGTTGTATACCCTCATGCCATACCCTATATCGAAGCTACGTCCAAAAATACAGCAGAACAGTATACTTCTTGCGTTCAACAGCGTTTCTGATTTTCAGAGTTCTTCTGTTAACATGCTCAATGGCGCCATGATCAGAGAAGTAACATAAACGAAAACTTGCATTTATCGATAGGGTGATAAACCTTACGACATTCCTAGGTAATTCCTTAAGAACAACTGCAATAGTATCTTCTGATTCTGATGACTTCTCGGTACAAAAGTGTCTTTGAGATCCTTCGCAAATGTTTCCACTTTTACAGAATCAATTTTAATTACCATCTCGTTTTCTTATATTGGTGATAAAAATAATTGGGGGCGTTTTATTTTGTCAGTTACATTTTCAGAGAGAGAAATTACTATCTTTTGTGGCATCTACTGATTTAACATAGTTCTGACATTTTCAATTGTAGAATTCAGATATAACTTTAATTTAAGTTGCCTTATTGAATTTGGATCTATCTAGCCGTTTGCCAAATTTCTTTTTCTCGATAATCGTGTTTTAAATATTTTCGGAATTTCTATATTCTATCTTGTGTCTGCACTGTTGCAATAAACGTATATAGACATGTAGCAAAGGAACAATAATTTATTGCACAGGAATCTGTTGCTTGAGTATTACTGCCAAAAAACCTAGAAATAAAATAAATGTGCCTATTATAGTGACCGGGTAATACCTATTAGAGAGATATATTTTGGGGTTCTTGCTTGTTTTCGGGTGGAGAATAATTTTCCGTTGTTGTTTCGCAACTTATACCGCACTAAATAAGTTGCTGTCAGCATGCTGTGGTTTCGATTTGGTAATTCGATGACGTATATTCAAATTAAAAATAAAAAGAACGACGAGGATGGGATTCGAACCCACGCGTGCAGAGCACATTGGATTAGCAGTCCAACGCCTTAACCACTCGGCCACCTCGTCATATGCTACGATTTTTAAAATTTGCTGTCGAGTGCGTAGCACATACTTGTTATATGTATAAAAAGTCATATATTGTACAGGTTATGAACGTGGTGAATTTATTTGTTCAGACTTATCGAATTAATGTAGCTGTGAATGTTCATGTTATTGTTTTCAACCTTTATCGGACCTTTGTATTTTGTATATCAAACTACACTTCATAACCTGCGGTACGATGGAGAAGGTTTGAAAATATTCCATGAAGCGGCGGTGGGGGTCCAAGCGGCTGAGCTCCTGATGGTGGGGTTGACGGCCGATGGCTGCAAGGTCGATGCCCCTATAGTTTTTAGTAAAACTTGTAAATGTATTATTGTACATTTTTTTTCATATTAAATCAAATTGTTATATTGTCTATTTTTAACGAAAATAAAAGTTTTGGAATAATTTTTTAGTATAAATTCGGCATCTATTCTTCAAGAATATACCTAATTTTCATATATTTTCGCAATATAATTGTGAAAAAGAAAAACAATACTTTTTCTTATTTGTTTTTGGATCCGATGCTTTAATGGCGTTTTATACGTTATTTTTATGTTTTCAAAAATAAAAAGAACGACGAGGATGGGATTCGAACCCACGCGTGCAGAGCACATTGGATTAGCAGTCCAACGCCTTAACCACTCGGCCACCTCGTCCCATATACGGTATTAAAACTTTTAGTTGCATTCGTGGTAGAAATAAATTTATATCGACAAGATGTCGCAATTATGAAGGCACAGTTTTCTTTCTAAACGCAGACTTCATCAGTCAGAATTATAGAATAATATTAGGTAATAAATTAAACTAGGAATTAATTCAGTTGATGTTCATTTTTAAAAATATATATAAAACTTTGCTCTTACATAACGAAGATATGCGAACCTTTTATACGTGTGCATTTAAATATGCCGTGTAATCAATACTGCCGAGTGGTGTATGTAACGTTTCGGAAAATTGTGTTGGTGCCGTTCAAGTTCGATTATTTAACAATGATTTGGATGGAGAAGGTTTAAAAATTTGTTTTCACGCAACAATATATCGAAAAAAAATGTATGCTTGTTATTGGAGAACTACATTGATATAAGTAATTTACAGGGACTATTCGACACAGTTACTCGATCGTTTTTTAAATTAATTAATTATTAATAAATTAATGAAAAATGTTTCAATTGTGTTTTAATAGTTTAAATTAGTTGAGAAATAATATGAACCAATGGTTTATCAATATTTTTTCAATTTGTACGGAATGTTAAAATATAAGTAGAATCTAATATATAAAACTAATTATAACAATTTAAAAAAGGGAAAATTAATAAAAATGTTGTAAAAATGATGGTTGATAAAAATAATTATTATACTGTCATGAATATGATATATCAATAAAATTATAAATATATCTAAACAAGATATTAATTATTTTATTACAAAATACAATAGTTCAAGTTCTCGGATGAAAACTAAGAGAACTAATGTAAATGTTCAAAAACTCTAACCGAAAATTCTAATCAAATTATTTAATAATATATAATTACGTTGTACTATTGCGATTATTATTAAATATGATTCAATATTAACCGATGGGTCATACAGATATATAAGGATTAATGGAAAACTATACACGATATTTTTAAATATATACGTCATCCATTTTTTTGTAATTCTTTATTTTATTGTAATTCAATAAAATAAAGCAACAATACTTTAAAATCTAAAATATTGAACAAAAACAGAATATATTATAAGATATCATGATTGTACGTACATCAATATGAGAAATGAACATGTTTTACGATTAACGATATTTTTCTGCAATTTATAATTCGAAATTATATAAATGAACAAAGTTACACTTATACAATAGTTTTGAAAAAGTACTGGGTACTGGACAGTGATTTTGCAACAAAGAAAAGATTTATTTTCCTTACTTGCACTGTTTGTACTTTTTATTGCCTACATGAGTTATCACTTTTGTATTTTTCAGGAATAGATCTTAATAAACATTCAGTCCATGTACTTTCTCAGGAAGCCATGATGTATAGTTTTTGATATAAATACTTCTCTCGTGTCCTTTTTTGCAAAAATGTTAAAATGTTGAATGATTACTTCCGTATCGGTAAAATTCATGACTGATTTTTCTACTGGTCCATAGTGCGTTTAACCACTATGGACCAGTAAAAATACGTAATTGATTATTCATAAAAAATTTAGTTATAAAATATCAGCAAATGAAAATGTTAGTTGAAGAGAGTTGACAAAGTGAGAAACATTAAACTAAAATTGAATTTCTTGTGGTTAGGAACTTTTCCATTTTACAAAATCACCAGACCATTTTTGATTAGATGATGGTACACGATTAATGCGGAGTATAGCATTTAAAAGACAGTCTTGCATTTGAATAACAAGGAATCTTTCCTATTATATAAATCTAAAAAAAAAGTGAATTAATGAATGGCGAAAATTGTTTAATTTTCAAAATATATCCCTGGTAAAAATCGAACATAATCGAAACGTGAAAATATTTCAAATCACGCTTAAATTAGTAATTTGAGAGAGAATTCAAAAGTTTTCACGCCCCGATTACATTCCTTTTGTCGTAATGGGGTAGCAAAGGGCCTACTGATCGAATGTACGGTGATCTTGTCAAACGTGTTTTCTTTGGCCTTTCATTGCGGGTCTTCAATATGTTACCCTAAGAATTTATGGAATTTTTATTTTATTGGTTTTCTTGGAATGAAGTTATTTGCACGGAGTGATTTTTTTTTTTTTAATTATTTAACGTGTGCAAATATTGTAATTCTGAAATGCTTCGTAGTATTACGAGATTCTAAAACTTATTTAGAGTATCTAAATGTTAAAGTTGAGTAAAATGTATATTTTTTTGTTTTTTTGAATATATTAGGAAAAAATAAGTTTTTCCTTTCCATCTTTCGCACAGGTCCTCTTCAGAAAAATCTATTCATTGAGTTCCTTATGTACTCTCTGAATTTCTTGAAATAGGATTTTACTCTTTAAGAGTGAGTCAGATAATTTACAATCTAGAAGGACTGAAATATTATACTCTTAAAAACTGAACCGAATTAACTAGTTTAAAAAACTGTATAAAACTTAAACAATAATAAATTATAAAAATGACGTGAAGTAGCAACCGTCTGTAAAAAATAAAAATTGTAACTTTCAAAAATAGATACTCATCAAGAATGTTAAAATAATTGCAATATTTAAATGGTTGAAACCAGGAACCAGGAAATTATTTATACATGTTAAAATTTGATATAGCAAGACTGTATGAAAGCTTAAAACCACCCTGTCACAGATTAGAAGAGGTGTATTCACCTTTATTTATTATTCATTTATTACAGTTGGTACAGGGAGGAAAATTTTCTTGTAAATTTTACCACACCAGTTGGCATTTTGAGGACAAATTGTCATCATGAGGAAAATTGTAATTTTTTATAATAACAATTGATACGATGAAAGGCAATTTTTACCATACTCGTAGTAAAAATTCGAAAAAATGTTTGAACTTTTACCGCGTAAATAATGTCATTTTTTCTCATCCTCAAAATGCCATCTGGTATGGTAACATTTATAAAAAAAATTTTCTCCGTGTATCATTTTGTTGATATATATATATACAATCCTGTAAGTTGAATGACATCTATCTTTCTCTGAGAATCGCAGAATGTAGAGAAAACACAACAGTTTAAAAATGTTATCGTATCAAACTTGTAACGCCAAGAGACGTTTTCGCTTATCTTTGAGAAAAGTTACGTAAGTCGAGAATTATGATGACGATAAATTGCTTTTACTTTTTGTGGAAAACTTTGATTGGGATTGTGAACGTGTACTATTAATAAATAACTCAAATTCAACAATAGCAAAACATTATTTTTATTGTTTTTTTTTTTAATATTGCAAGTCTTCTTTATGTGTTAAATCACTATGCTAATGTTTAGATAAATTATAAGTATGTACTTTTAAAAGCGTTTTGTTTTGTCGATAATAAATATAGTATTTTGGAAACATATTCGATAAATGTTCAACATAATTTTATCATTCTCGGGTTTATTATATACATACCGATAACGTACATCATTTCGTGCGGTGTTATTTCCAAACAAAATTATGTAAATTATGATAAATTCAAACCATACACTGTATAATGTCAAGTTAGTCATTAAAATTTAAATTTTTAGTCATTCAATTTTTTATTGATATTTGTACGAGAAAGAAACATCTGTCTCGATTACTCTAGTATTACATAAATAATATTCGCTGACTTGAATAATGTAATTTTTTAAACTAAATATTCTCGACATCTTTTTACATCATAAAGTACAATCTGATGGGTCAAATTGCATTATTGATACGATACATTCGGAAATGCTTTCTTTCTTCCATTACATAAAAATATGATGAGATGTTCATGACCTTATTAAATATATTCTTTTATTTTATTAAATTGTAGAATATAATATGCGAGCATGTATGGGTAAGAGTCGAAAAGACTACTACTACATATAACATAGTTATACTTTGGATATTTGGTAAAAAAATGAAATAAATATTTCCAAATAACCTCCAAATATACGTTGTACATGGTAAACCGTCGTACTCCATTTTGTAAACATTTCTATTTGGTATCTTGATAGAGTCTTTAGTAAGATAACAAGAGTATAGTTTTAATTTAGATAGCAAGAGTATAGATTTGAGAGCTTCTCCATATCGTATCATGTCTTCATTCTCTCTGCGTATAATCTGCAACATTATATATGAGAATGAGTAAAAAAATTAATCTTTTTTAAAGAGTATTATATATATCAACGAAGATATACGCTTATATAGAAGATGCGAGCTTATACGTTATATGCAGTGGCAGGAATCTCGTCTCCCCAGCGAGATATGTTCCCAATGAGAGTAAGAAAGACACTCTTATGCAATGCGCTATCGGTGTCCTTTATCTCCCCAGCTATACATCTTCCTTATATATGCTCAGACCGTCTATGTCCGTTGATTATATCTTTATGAGATCAGAAGTTGACCCACATGAGGACTTAAAGAGTATCTTTGTACACTACATTCTGTCCATTTTGTATTACCTTAGCTTAGGTTAGGTTATTTGGTTATATATCCCATATCATTCCATTCCAACCATATAATAAAGATTTACGTACGTATAAGCTTTGCACCGATTTTAAAATTGAAATTGTCAGTATGTATATAATGGACCCCATTTTGAATATCCCCACTCATCATATTACATCCGCCATTTTGGATTGTTGAATTTTCTAAGCTCAGAATGGATAAAGGTTAATATTAAAAAATTACTAAAAACTTCGTATCAAAAATTCTCAATAGATTTCGAAAATATCAACAAAGTATAGATAGATACGATGGAAATGATAGAAATGATCACTGCAGGGTTTTCCCTCTTTCAAGTACTGGAAGTGCGACAAAGATGAATGGATGTCAATTACCGAGCGTTCGCAAAAGCATCTAGATTAGATCGAGTGGAAGGACGTGTCAAAATGTGTAGTGGCGCTGATCAATGTAAAGTGTCGGAGCGAAGCGACACAATGGAAAAATAATCCCGCGTAAAGTATATGTTGCCACTTCGTCGGAACGAACGAAAACGACAAAATCCGACCGATGCCGAGTAGTCATCATATATTTCCCGCGGGTTTGGCGTATATACACAATATACATATATATATGGCCATTAGGGGGACGAAATGTGTGATTCGTACTGTAGGCATGGGAAGATAGTCTCTGGCTGGAAGTTAACCGGCGGACGAGGTGGCCGAGTGGTTAAGGCGTTGGACTGCTAATCCAATGTGCTCTGCACGCGTGGGTTCGAATCCCATCCTCGTCGACTTTGTTTTTTTTTTTGCATTTCGAAAAATAATCCAAAAAAGTAGCGCTTTGGTTCACCCGAGAGCTTTAAAATCCAATGGTGAAAGCCGAGTAGCTTGGGAACGCGTCGGGCATAAACGGTCTTACCTAAAGCCCGGAATGCTTCTTTTATGACGGACCATAATTTTTTATTTTCGCTTATGCAAAGTCACAGTCGGAGCATCCTGCTACCTATTACAGAAGTATATCTGGAAAAGGGCTCGATCGTTAAAAGGAATTTCATCGAGTAGTTTTATTTTCCGAGTTAGTTAAAATGTAATTTAATTATTAATTATACACATTACTGATTTCGTTCGTAATAATGTTGGAATGTTTAAAATTAAGTAGTGGAAAATATTTAAAATAAAATACCTTATATGATTGATGAGATGGAATGAATTTATACATATTCGTCATTTTCGGTGCCAAAATAAAAATTTTTGGAATACGCATATTATGTGTTTGTATATAGATAAATGTACAGTCTTGTTTGTTCTCAAATTTACATGAAAATATTATTTACATATACCCTAGAGAATCGCAAAACTTGAAGGGAGATCGTAAACGTTAAAAATATTTTCACGTAAATATGAGGAAATAAACACGAATGTAGTATAAACATATGACGCTGTGTGTGTGATATATGTATGCTCTATCCATTTTTATTTTCGGATTCATTTATTCTTTTATTGTTCTTTATCGGTAATAATATATTTTTATTAAACTATTTGACTAATATAATTATAGAAAATTTTAAATGTAAAAATTAATTTAAAATTTATGAATCATTCTAATTAATGTTTATCACGCACACGCACGCACGCACACATACACCCAGATATATATATATATATATATATATATATCAATAATTCGTAATAATTTAAAATTTCAACTCTAACGAAATATTATCAATAGAGGAAACTATTCAAAATTGCAACACCATGCTTATATAATAACAATATTTTTCAATACTTCATTAATTAATAGATTATTCACAGTAAGTTGGTCAGCCCTTGTTGATAAAATTAAAAAAAAAATTGATTTGAATTTGAAATTAATCTCAAAGATCAGCGTCAGGATCAAACCCAAGGTAAATAGAGGAAATTTCTCAAAACTCTGTCATTAGAAATTTTCAGCGACCCGACATTTTGATTTTGAAAATCTAACATTAGATTTATATTTAGATCTGTAGATTTGTATTCAACGAGCCGAAAAATACTTGAGCTGCTATTTTTGTAAGGATTTGCTAACGTTTCCAATTTTTGATCCGCCATATTAGATCCGCCATTTTGAATTTTGAAAATCTGATACCAGATTCGTATATATGCTAGTTTTTAATTACTCGTGTGTTTAATTATTGAGGTGTTAATTGCATAACGGAAAGGGCAGGAATGAAAGCACACAATAAAACATCTTTTATATGTGGTGCAGAAAAATTTTATAAAAAAATGAATTTTAAATACCTTACAATATCTTTACATATAATACTATTTTGTTAGGTATTAATTTCATTAATGTTTTTTCATTGAGTTAAATTTCCTCGTGTGCTTTAAAAGTGCTTGCAATTCAATTTTACATTTCTTACAATTTTTCAGGGGACTTCATATTTCGTAAATTAATTTTTATGTATAATTCACAATTATGCACACACATGTATGACATATATAATGCATATTGGAGGAAAGATGCGATCTTTATCAGAAAATTGTCTGGTTATTTTAATCTATACTTCATAGTTTAAGGTATAGATAATCAATTTCGAATGTCCGAATATAGAATAATGAATCTTTAACCAATCAATCGAATCGGCAGGTGGCCCAAACTTGGCAGATTCAGTTGTCTGGGTGTCTAAAATATTATTTGTCCGTATTTTTAATGTATGTTCGCGAAAAAAATTGTTAGGAAAAAAATTCATACTATATATAGTTGACGTATTGATTCTAATGGTTGACGTTTCTACGATTGATACAGTCATAGTATGTGGTTGATCCAAGAAAAGTTTTTTTTTTCAAATAAAAACTTACAGAAAATATAGTTTATTTAAAATTTTACAAGTGAAATGTAGATACAGTCTATATTTATTGTTACAATTATATTTTAAATTGAGGAAACCAAGGTAAACAGCGAACAAAAATTCGAGAATTATGCCGCAGAAAATGTTCAGAAAATGTGAATATCAAGCGCACTCTTCCGTCTTTCGATAAGACGCGTTGATTTAAAGGTATAAATTCATGAATGTAAAGATTTTTGGTAGCTAGGGTTGAATATATGAATTTCAATATCGGGATCGAAGAATCTGGCGCGTCTAATCCATAAATCAAAAGAGGGCATTTACGTTTCAAATTATGTATGCTGAATACAGACATACTTTTTTATCTTGAAATAGCACGTTTATTGAATTTTTACCCTCCATATTAAGATTCCCATTTACAATTTTTAAATTATATAAAATCCCGCGAATAAATTTATTTTTCATGATATGGAAATATGCTGCCTTATTCGAAACACTTGAAATCGCCATTGTCGTACCTTTACATATACCGACTTAATAAAATGTTTATATATACTTAATGTATTCAGCAATTTCAGTTGAATCTCACTTTGTCTTCCCATATTATATGCCGTAGCTCATCGGAAAATTCTTCGTTGTATTATATAATTAATATTTCTTGCATGCTGTTAGGGACATACATTACTTCATCGCTGAAGTACCAAAAGTATACAAGTACATATACCAATAACGTTCAACATTACTTTCAATATATTTGTCATGTGGTCATCAATTTAGATAAAATTGGGTCTCTGCACGATATTTTTATAATCGGAAACGTTTGCAATAAAAAATTGCATTCCTAGTAAAAAGCAACGTGTACAGGGGTCCAAATGGAGGTTATCTTGCAGTTCACGTACACTTAAACGTCATTTGCAGTGGGGGATCTCGTACACAGCATTTATCTGCATTCTTCTTTTTAACAGGCAAAATAAGAAATGAGGAAAAAAATTTTGTTTATGTTGTGTTTTACCATTTTTCTAAAATCTATAATAGGACAACAAAAAATCATACAAAATCCGTTTTTCTAACATGATTTATTGTATACATTTTATTCCGGAAGGGACATTTTGCAATCTTAATATATATTCTCTTTGTCATATTCTATCTTCCACGTTTTAAACGCCTACATAGCAAATAAGCAGACACATTTTGCAAAATTAAATTATTTAAGAAAGAACTTTCATAGGTTTTCAATAATCGTTATATAATTCAGAAAATGCATAGAGAATAATTAATTAAACTAAAATAAAATTGATGCCTTAAAAAAATATTCTTGCATGCTTAAAATATAAATTTTCCGCACACACATTAGGATTTTCGCATATTATATATAATTAAGATTCTTCAAATACTTTCTTTTTTATAAACTGATAATAGTATCATAAGGTAGTAGAGCAATCTAAGCATTGCGATCCAATATCTTTATACCGTGAATAAAAAATGATAAATTTGGTATTTTCGTCTTTTATCTATTAAGGAAGAACGCTGGAGGTATATGGACCTTCTCTAAGTAAGGCAATTTTCATTGTAAGCCTATAATGGGGCCTCCAAACCCCCGTATCGATTTTTTCTGAATATTTTCGAAGCTTCATATGTGTGACCCGGGTAATGGAAGACTTATGTTTACTTTAAATCCCGCATTTTTATGCAAATTGTATCATTATAGAATCGTTACAAGGAAACCTGTATTTATACATTGACTTACTTCAAGGGATGACTTCTATTTTGAGCGTTATTCTTTTCCGTGCATTTTTTTTTAAATTACATAAAACTTGGCAATTTGTATTAAATTAAACGACAATTTTTTATTCATTTGCTTAAATTATTTAACTAAATTATAATGTTACGCAAAATATATTTGTTCGGACTGTCTATATTTGAGGTTGAAGTATGATTGAACATCAATTCTTGGAAGAATCTATTGTATTACACTTTTAAATTTAAGTATAATTTAATTAATAATTACTAATGATGCTAAAAATATATAAAGGATTACTGAATTTGAGGAAATATGTTGAAAGTACCAATAATCAATTATTTACAATTGAATACATTTTTCCATAAAAAATATTTAAATCATTTTTAAGTCAAGGAAAATGATTTAAACCATATACATATATATTTCTGAGAATTCAGCAATTTACAATTGCGAATAATTAAACTAAAATAAAGGCACTCATATTTAATTTACTCAAACATACTCAACTTGCAGTTATATAAGTATAAACGTTCATTAAAATAATGTAGATAAAACAGAAATTGTCTATTTGTGAAATTTGATAAGGAACCTACATTATCGATCGCGGGACAACTCGAGTACTGTTACTATTTAGTCATGTTTATGTTTCATTGTAATTATAATTGACCGTATGATCAGTGACGCCACTGGCAGAGTTACAAAGAAAAGTTTCAGTGCATATTTTAATATAAGTTAAATTTATGTATAATATGACATCGGAAACGACGCCTTTATTGTCAAGTAAGTAATTTCTAAGATGTAATACATGTATATATCTATATATGACAATTATAAACAGATCAAATTACGATGTATATAGCAAAACGAACAAAAACTTGTTAACAAAACATTATATAAAATGTTTGACTAATTTAATTGAACGATGGAAAATCAATGTTTACGAGACAAAAATAATTGGAATAATTTAATGAATTATTTTTTATCAAAGTTGTCATAATCCGCAGGCGCAATAAAATCTTAGAAATTACTGTAATTAAGTAAATAATTTAATACAGTATTTTGCGTATGAGATACGATTTCAGAATTAAAAATGATATCTCTCCTCGTATACATGCACGCAGTTCAGGGTCGTATAAACGTGGCAATGAACTAAACAAGTTTTCTCATCGAAGCAGTCGTGGCCGAGTGGTTAAGGCGTCTGACTAGAAATCAGATTCCCTCTGGGAGCGTAGGTTCGAGTCCTACCGACTGCGAAGTTGAAATTTTTTTTTTTTTATTTCTATTTTTTCTTTTATTAACATTTTTATTAATTTTTTAATTATGGTTCCCTTTAGTTACAAATTAAAATGAAACATTAATTGTATTTGTTACTAATCTCATTTATTTATTTGTTGGTC
This sequence comes from Trichopria nigra, assembly GCA_030522945.1. NCBI lineage: Eukaryota > Metazoa > Arthropoda > Insecta > Hymenoptera > Diapriidae > Trichopria > Trichopria nigra. The sequence continues at coordinate 9,916 of JAPYZR010000294.1, read as the reverse complement.
TTGTAAGAAATTAAAAATATAGTAATTGTTACTTTATTTTCTACGAAATAATTTCATGTTATGTTGTAGGTTTTATATTTATTAGAATAATGTTATATATCTACATCTTTATTCATTAGAAGAAATATAGTGAAAAATGTACCTTTTTTATCAGATTTGGAATTTTACTTTTCTGTAAAGTCACTGATTTTCTCGTTCAAGAAACTGCAACAGATCTGTTAGTACATATAGTTTTAATTAAGTACTATATATATTTTATACATTTTATATTTTATATACATGTACACATCTTTTTGGTTATATACCAAAAGAAAATGATGCGTGTGTCTATTGAATTCGTCATTTTTAATATGCATAAAAATATGTATATATTGCGTTTCGAAATGAGAATAACTTACAGTGAATAATTGGGAATATAATAAAAACGATAGTTTTTTTTTTCTTATAAATATGCTAAAAATATGATTTGTTCGAACTTCTATTTGTTCTTATAAGAGGATGGTTCTATTTTCCAATTTAAATAATGTGCTCTTAAGTTTACTTTGTTTCATAAAATAAAACCAATGACAAATTCTTATATATATATATAATATTTTCAACGTATATACTAATTTTTCATAAAGCTCTATAGAAGATGAAGAAAGGCTCACTAAATTAATTTTGTAACAATTGTATATCAATAAAGAGTGACCACTTATTAGCGGTTCTTCGTCAAAGTCGTATGATTTTAATAGATATATATGCACATTAAAATAAATATAAATATAAATGTATATATAAATATAAACATATATATATATATATATATATATATATTTGTTTGGTCGCGTGAGGTTAGGTTGCGGTTTTTTTTTAGTATATAATCAATACACACATTTAACTCCAAAATTTATTTCACTATAATTTTTTTTTAAAGAGTCTTGGAAATTAGTTGATTTTATTGAAAAAAATTGGAGATGGTCATTATAAATTTAAAATGTCTCCAGAAATGGATAATATACATGCGTTTTTTGGTCTTCAAAATTATGCCACTGGACGTCTAGTGGTAATAAAATAATGACAATGGGTCATTCGAGAACGTTATAAATGAAAACACTGCACTTGCCATAATGTCTCTATTATTTTAGTCTTATTTTAATCAATTTTCTCACACTTTCCGTCTTTCAAGTTTTCATGCTCAGGACAGCTACAGACCTTAATCAGTTTAGAATCAGAAGGATTTTGTGTTTCCGTAGATTGGGGGACACCGAAGCACAATTTGTGACAATCGCCGTTGTTAACTTTACACGGGTGATTTTCTTTTTCTTTAAGCAGAGGTATACTTATCGCGATCATTTTTTTAGACCAACTGGGCAAATCTTTTATTTTACTTTTCTTTTCTCCCGTCAACTTATCGACACGCCATATAGATTGATAAACGTTAAAATACAGCCATTGTTTAAGAACAGCCATATCTTCAGGGCTGCCTTCAATGTCTAAAGTAAATTCTTTTGGATCATCCCCGTTTAGATCTGAATGATGAAATTCCACTGTGGATGAGTATTGCTTAGTATCAAAATGATAAGTTCTGTTAGCATCCATCCAATATACTCGGTCATCAGTAAAGTCAATCTCTACTTCTGACACATCTTGTAATTCGTGTTTCATAGGCCATTCCGCTATTACTCTGAAATCCGATCCATCTGTATTTATTCTAATAAGTTTATTTAACTCAATGGATCGTTGGTAAATGAAGACAAAACCTCGATGGGGATGAACAAGCACTCGCTTGGCATCTCGTAAGTTAGATAGTAACACTTTCCGCATTGATTTATCTTTGGTATACACAACACGTACTTCACTGGCTTTCTTACGAGTAGCTATGTAATACAGATTTTGCGTTAACCAATCGTATGCCACGTCCACAATTTGCCCTTTGCCGTGTTCTTTAAAAAATACTTCAAACTTATATGAAGGTGGTTTCAGTATGTGTACTTCGGAGTCTACAGTGTCCCCGGAATAAGCAATACCATTGATATGATCGTAATCGAAGCCACCAAATACATAGTACGGCGAATCAATTGGCTGAATGGCCAAATGCGAAGTATATTCTTCTGGATCTAAAATTACAGATCGCAACTCAGCACCTTGCACGTACATAAGATAGTCTTGAACGGGCGTGCAGTTTTTCGCATTTGACGCAAGTACGTAGCCAAATCGACAACTGCAACTAGAACTTAAAGTTTTGTCGCTTCCTGGTTTAAGCAAACACGTTTGCTCGCATTGACCATTATTATCACTGCACGGGTTCTGAGAATTTATTTTTTGTAAAGATGAATGTATGACTTTTAATGTCACCACAGTATTGTGTTTATACGAGATGTTTTGATAAACTTCCATTTTCTGAAATTTTTTCGAACCAAACTCTGCTTTCCGTATATATTGGTCATTTCCATTAAAGTACAACTGATTTCCAAAGATGCCTAGCTTGTGCTGAACATCGATTTCAGACACATCGGCAATATTTTCACCCGAATAATCCGACGAAACCACTTTTCTAGAGGTATTTTCTTTATCTGTACTCCAGTAAATTTTTTTCTGTATTGGATCGATAGTCATTGACACGTTACACCTACCGCAAGAATAAATATTTTTTGGCGATTTGCCATCCATGTCGGCACGTCTGATTCCCGTATCATCCGAAATAAACATGAAGCCTTCGTTGGGATCTAACACAATGTCTCGAGGATTTTGAAGGTTATCCAGGATGATATGGCGATTTTGCCCTTCAAGATCAAATACATTCACTTGTGAATCTCGCCAATCTATGACGTACAACTTGTCATTCACGTAATCGACGGCTACAGCTACAGGATCCCAATTTCCCACTTCTATAATACGTTTCACTGGTTCAGGATTAGTACTTCGTAGGGGCACAGTGCTAACAGATCCATTGTGAACATATGGAATGTTCAACGTTGTCCAGAATAAAAGATTTTTCTCCGCATGATAATCTATTGCTCTAAATATATCAGCATAATAATTCGATGAGACCAATTTGGTACCGAAACCATTTTTGTGAATGTGCCATATTGACTTTTCTTCGCTTACTAAAAGTTCAGGAGCAGCCGCTGCATCTGTACAAGTGTAAAAATGATACTATAATGTGCGGATAAGATTCTCCAAAATAGTTCATAATAAATAATCACGTATACGTACCAATTCTAGCAGCATATGTCCCATTTAGAAGGCATACGAAGCCGATTATTTGAAGTATATTTATTATAAAACATCGTGGTTTCATTATGGTTATTTTCAAGACGTACGATATAAAAATTATTTATAATAATAATAATAATAATGAGATTATACGGCGCGAAGATGCATTCAACGTATCTTGAGATCCGTCGAGCCAACCACTAAAGAAATAGTGACACTCCAGTGCAAGCTGTTATCTTAATGGCTTCCACAAGCACGTTATTATATGCATTAGACCTGAACTTGACAATGTGAACTATGAATCCATAAAGCTGCTGAGTTCATATATGTATACAATTTGCGGGTCATAAGAATCACTGTATTTTTTCCAAGAATTCGACGTTTCATTTTATTGCATCATCGAATTTTATTTAACACATAAAAACTTACCGAGTAAGCTTTAGAGGACGTTTCCTTATTGAAGTGGCTTAAAAATAACTTCGGTTAATTCAATATAAATTGCCTGATGTAAGGGTCGGGGTATATACGTGGAGGTGAGACACAAAGCAACACGTGTTATAGAATAAGCTCGCTCGCAATATGCTAGAATATACGTATAGTAGAAGATTTATTAATCTGCATGGACGTTTGCTTTAATGTAAACTTCTGGGACTTACTTTTATTACGTGAAAAGAGTTATAAAGAACTGCAATAAGTAATAATAAAAGACATAATAAAAATCAGCGTAGTTATTAACCATTTAACTTTATTAAACCATCCTACACAAAAGATTTCATCCCACTGCTGGCAGAGTTTGTTCGAGGCAGATTGCTCTAAGTCGTCTCATCACAAATACGCATTATATATTGATTCATTTCAACGCCTTCTAAAGCTAACATTATTCTCTAACTAAAAATGAGTTAACATAGAAATACCTGCAATCTTAAATTTGGTAACATATCTTATTTCATTTTTTCATTTATTGAAATAAGCTCTGATACTGTGCTTCATGATGTTAATATTTATTAGCAAATGTATTGTAACGTGTCACTGGGAGAAGATTTTGTTAAAATCGAAAATCGTAGCTGGAAATGAAAATCAACTTTTTAGAGAATAAATAGTCTGTTGAGCGAAACTTAATATTCCTGTGTTCTTTTATGGATATGTGTAGAACAGGATTTTTAAGATTATCTAGAATAATATGACGATGTTGTTCGTCAAGCAAAAATACTTTCACTTATGTGATCTTTCTGATTCCATCACGTACAATTTCCTGGTAGAAAATAACAATGGCGCCAGCCATCAGTACCATGGTGATGCATAGTGGCGCTGGCCAGCTCCAGAGCATATAGAGTCATATTGATTAATTTTAATTAGAAACGTACGAATTTTTCAACAATTTTATGAAGATTGAACGGCGAGAATTTCAACATAAGCGAATGTATTCAAAGTTTCTTCTGATCCATCGAGTCATTTACTCTAGATAAATAGTTATTTCAATTTTAGCTTTATCCAGTAGCCTTGATCTCACATTACGCACTGATCTGTTACGGTCGGTACACTTGCTACTGGTCATTACATAATTAATGATTTAAAAAATACATATAGTTCAACTTTAGTAAGTAAATAACATCAGGTCATCTCTTTCAACAGCTAATATAAAAATATCGACATAACTAATTATGAATGTAATTTTCACAATAAGTGCGGATTTACAAATATATCGTTAAAAACGTCCACTTCATTGAGCAAAATACCAATAATTTCGTGATACTATAAACTGAAAAAAAATACTGTTCTAAAAGTGTTCGGTTGAATATCAACATTCAACAAAACTTATCAGTCTATTTATATGGAGATAGTCTTAGGATAGATATCTATAAAATTACAAGCGATCAAATGTTTTGGAGCGAATAAAATAGAATTTGCTAAATTAAAACCAAAAAACGTATTCACGAAAAAATTGTTTCAAAACCTTGAGGTTTCATTTTAAACGTAAATCATTACAAACGGAATGTCATTTTCGCGTTCGGATGGATATAAATGTTTTCAGAAATTATTAGTACGCATATATATCCTGCCTGTCCAGGCCTGTTCAAAATTTCTACTAATGATATATATATAGCACTCGTGGCCGAGTGGTTAAGGCGTCTGACTTGAAATCAGATTCCCTCTGGGAGCGTAGGTTCGAGTCCTGCCGAGTGCGAGAATTTTTTTTTTTTAATTTTTTCCCCTTAAACGATTTTAAATAATATAAAATCGTTAAGTACCCAATGAAAATTTATTCTTCCTGTTATGTAATCATGATTGGATTTATCGACTGCATTGACCCGAATACTCAATTAAAACTTGAAATTATACATTTTTACTAATTTCGTAATATATTTTCAAAATTATTTAATTTATACAATTTTGTTGATAACCTCAATAATTGATGTATTGTTTAAGAATTTTAAAAGTAAAATTTAAATTTACGATTATGCAAATTATTTTTTTGTTTTAAAGCGACCGCTTCAGGTGCCAGGTACATGGAAATGTAGTATATATACGTACATATGTGTGTGTGTGTGTGCGCGAGCGCGTGCGTGTGTGTATATCTGTATAGAGAAAGAGAAAGGAAGTAAATGTCAGGTCATATATACTTTCAGTTCATTCAATATTGTCATATCTTGTAAAGTAGCAAAATTGATTAAACCGATTTTCTCCAACGCACATCTTAACTTTACGACTTACTAAAGGCCCATAATTAATTGTACCGTGTAACTTATGATAATTGTCACAGACCACCTAGTAATCGGAAATGCATTGATAGGTCAAAAAACGAATTAAAATTGATTCAAGTGGATTTAATTCATTTTCTATCCATTTTAATCCACTTGAATCCATTTTATTTCGTTTTTTGACCTTTCAATGCATTTTCGATTAATGGGTATAGTTCGACTTTCTCTAATGTAAACGTTAAAATGTTATAAATATTAAACAAATCTTTCCATTATTTTCAACTGATATATCTGTAACATCCGTTATTTAATGAATTAAAAATTTTGGATGCTTATAAAAAAAGAACAGGACTTCAAACAAATACATGTAATAGCATGGAGCATTTAAAAATTTGAAAAAAGATATTGTTAAATATCTCAGTAAGCACAATTTTGTCATTTATGTAACAATTACGTAACAACTGCGTGTAAAAGTTACGGAACAAGTAACATTTTTGAAAGTGTTACGAAACTATTACTGTCTATTTTTGCAGGGTAGTAATCAATATTATTGTTATATATACACCCAAATATATATACATTTCAAAGATGTAAATATTTAATTTTTTTTCTGAATTATAATAAATAATAAGAATTCATTTATACAAGTATCGGTTTCTTTACAAAATTTGTATGTGTAATGTTTTTCATTTTTGATGCCATATGAGGTACTCTAGTTTAGTTATATACATGTAGCAGTCGTGGCCGAGTGGTTAAGGCGTCTGACTAGAAATCAGATTCCCTCTGGGAGCGTAGGTTCGAGTCCTACCGACTGCGGTGGCAATTTTTTTTTTTTTTTGTTTTTCTAAAACTGATTTTTTTTTATATATAGATAAATATCAGCGTAGCTTACAAAGGAACATTACATAAATACAATAAACAATATTTACTGAACGATCAGTCGAAATTGTGTATTATATATTAAGGGCATATAATTATCGATATCCATGTGTGCGAAGTTTGGGACAATCACCCTCGTTGGAGATTGACATTTCGCACGTGATGCATATACGCTAGTTTTTAATAGGACGCGCGCGAAGCCCGATTACTCGAGCCCATCATTTTCACCCTAGGGCGCAAAATCGACAAAAGCACCCAGGGTGTTAAAAAATATTTTGTTTTATAGTATAGACATTTAGATATTGCAAAAGTATTCAATGAATGTTACGCGTTAAAATGTTTAAAAAAGATCTGAATCTATATGACTAACGGCATTCAAAATACGGTTTTTTTTTAAAATAATTTATATTTAGTTATACGCTAGGGGAACAAAAAGTACACTCGCAGTCGGTAGGATTCGAACCTACGCTCCCAGAGGGAATCTGATTTCTAGTCAGACGCCTTAACCACTCGGCCACGACTGCTATACATTTGTAAACTATATATGTGACAATATATATGAGCAGATTACAATGCATTTTAAATTTAATTGACTATTAATTACATGTTAGTAAAGAAGGAAATATAATAAATAATGTATAAATCCACCATATAGATGATTACCGACTAGAAGTTAATGCGAGGTTTGAATGTTAAAATTAATTATTGTTTAGGAAGAGAAACTATTCAAGAACTTTTTTTTGTGTTATAATGTTGGCATAGAAAGTCCTAAAATTCAATTGTATATAATATATTACAAAATCTCGCTGAATTATACACTGATAAATATATTTTCAACAATTGTAAAATAGTCTTTTTCTTATGTAGGACGCAAAATCACATTTTGCGCTCGCAGTACGACAGTGTATTATGTATCAAGGACGTAATTAACGATATTCACGAGTACGAAATTTGACACACGATTGCGACAATTACGCTATAGTTGGAGATCGATATTTCGCATATGATAGTATGATACATACTATACTTTTAATACGACGATTATTCGCGCCCAATACGAATAAAAGCTTCCAATGTCCTGCTTATAGTCAAACCTGTTGAAGACTCCTATTAAGAATAATTTCAATCCGTAGCAGTCGTGGCCGAGTGGTTAAGGCGTCTGACTAGAAATCAGATTCCCTCTGGGAGCGTAGGTTCGAGTCCTACCGACTGCGAGTTGCCTTTTTTTTTTATAAAATAAAAATCTGTAAAAAAAATAAAAATTTAATAAAACGTATATACAATAAAAAGTGGAAATATGTATGAATTCTCATATCAATATTTTACTTATTTTGAGATCCTTGAGATCTAGTTAGAAGGTCGATCGCCGGCAGCCAGAGACGCCCTAATTCATGTCTTACTATATAACGGATCTCCCCAAGGGTTCCTGGTAGAAATAGGTACAGTTTAATATGCTGCCTACGGTTAGACTTGTTCAAAATGTCTACCAAAAATAAATATACCTGGTAGAAATTTTGACCAGGCCTGTCCAGAGCCTGCTTTTAATACACAGTGTTTAATATCCTGCCTGGCCAGGCATGTTCAAAATTTCTACTAGGGATGTATATAATCCGTAGCAGTCGTGGCCGAGTGGTTAAGGCGTCTGACTAGAAATCAGATTCCCTCTGGGAGCGTAGGTTCGAGTCCTACCGACTGCGAGTGTTCTTTTTTTTGATAAAGTAAGAATTAAAAAAAAAAAAATAAATGAATAAATAAAAAATAAAAAATGCAATAAAAAAGAAAAATATGAATGAATTCAATGGTTTAATTCCCTAGTAGAAAATGACATCAGTTTCTGCCCAATTTTTCTGGCCTCTATACTAAAAGATACGTGGTACAATAATTTTTTTACATGATGTACTTTTTAGGGTGTAGACTACACATATATGCGATATATATATATATAGACTATATATATATTTTTAACTTTATATGTAATATATACATATACATATATTTTAAATTTAATTGACTACGAATTACATGTTAATATAGAAGGAATTAATAATTGAGAAAAGTACCATACCACTAGATGATTACCGACTAGAAGTAGCGGTGAGGTTTAAATATTAGGATTAACTATTGATTAGGAAGAGAAAAATTTGACATGGGGGATTTTTTTCTTTTGAGTGAATGTATTTATTTTATGCCTACTCACGGTAAAAAATATCTATATGTCTTATTGTCATACATATGGTTTGACAATTTACCTAACCAGGTGGAGTGAAAATGTTTATCTAAATTTGACCTGTAGCAGTCGTGGCCGAGTGGTTAAGGCGTCTGACTAGAAATCAGATTCCCTCTGGGAGCGTAGGTTCGAGTCCTACCGACTGCGAATAGTTTTTTTTTTTAACAAAATAAAAATCTTTAAACAAAAATTAAAAAAAAACGTATATAATAAAAAAGGAAAATATGTATATGAATTCAATGTTTAACTTATTATGAGATCCTTGAGATCTAAGTGTAAGGTCGATCATTTTTTCTAGACTATATATGCGACTATATATTTGACTATATATATATATATATATCTTTTAAATTTAAATAACTATTAATTACATGTCAGTACATGAGGAACTAATAATTAAAAAAAGTACCATACCACTAGATGGTTACCGACTAAAATTTATCGTGAGGTTTAAATATTATGATTAATTATTGATTAGGAAGATCATATGGGGATTTTTTTTTCTTTTGGAATGAATACTTGTTTTGGTCAACGTAAGCGCAACAATCTTATTTTGCTCCTACTCGTGATAAAAAATATTTTTATGCCTTTTTGTCATACCTAAGATTTGACCTTGTACCCAACCAAGTGGAGTGAAAACGTTTATCTAAATTAATACACTGAAAAAAATTGTTATTTCCAAGTAAATATTTACTTGAATTAAGAAAATTTTTCTTCTTTTTAGTAAATCTTATTTAATTCAAGAAAATCTTTTCTTAATTCAAGTAAATATTTACTTGAAAATAACAATATTTTTTTCAGTATAGTAATCTGCAGCAGTCGTGGCCGAGTGGTTAAGGCGTCTGACTAGAAATCAGATTCCCTCTGGGAGCGTAGGTTCGAATCCTACCGACTGCGAGTTTTCCTTTTTTGT
>JAPYZR010000293.1:0-37214 GCA_030522945.1 Trichopria nigra | reverse complement strand
TTTTATTGTCAGATTCGTAATCAGCGACCCAAAATACGTCGGAAACCATATTAAAAATATTTTTTTTAGGTGAAGCAGTCTTTCCGAAGATTTACCTTATTTCTTTTTTCTGTTATTTCTGTTGTCAAAATTTCTTTATTTTTATAACCAAAGTGTGCCTTTGTTAGTCCAGTATATTTTTCTTCCGGTCCATAGATGTTCTCGTCCATGGTGTTTTTTTAATCTGGTTCATAAAAGTCTAGGTTTCACCTACATATACTTTGTCTTGCGCATGGTATGCAGCAAACTTCGAAGCTTTTTTTTGCCAGTTCGTAGTTTCGATTTTAATTTTATTCCGTCTACGTTGACGTCGACTGGTACTATTCTATTATTTACTTTGATTAGGCATTTTGAAATTTTTCCTATTAATTCTTTTACTATGCAAACATTTAGCTGCTCGTTTCTTCTTGCCATACCAATCTGTATCAATCTAACCATTCATTGTGACTACTAAATAAAAAAAATTAATATTATTATTTTTTAGCTTTTCTATATTGAACCGAATTCGATTGGTGATTCCATGAATTTTTGAAAAGTCGTCAGCAGTTTCGTGTTTATTTTGTCTTTATGTGCAGATGGAATCGACGTATTACAAGGAAAAATTCAATTTCAACAGTCGTTTGCGAATTCATAATTTATCATATGTATTATAGTGTTGGGATTCCAATAACCTGTAACAATGAGATATCCGTCTCATACAAGATATTGATATTGTGCAATCGTAAATTGTTTGATTGCTTGATGAAGTGTGATGTTACATCTAAATGTATAAACCATTTTTTTTTTTTTTTTAATTATTATATAGTCGTTTAAAGGTCAGCGGAGAATATTAGTTTTATTGAGAAGAAATCATCAACCTCATAATTGACGTGATTCTTATAGGAGGATGTAAAGTGATTAAATGCTAGTGTGAACTACTACCACTTTTTACGAGTTATTTTTTTAATAATCATTTAAAGCACCTCAATTCAATATTCCAATTCGCTCCAACCGATGTAATATTTTTACTGAGACTTTCATTGATGAAAATGATGATGTTTTATGAAGTTTTACATTGCTGCACTTCTTCAAGTTTCGCCTGTAAAATTGTTTAAGCATCCATCATCCATAATTCATTTTCAATGTTAATAACCTATCAGAAATGACAACCAAAAAGTGCAAAAAGAAATAATCGTCCGTTTAGAACCGTTTAGATCCATGTTGGAATGTCTTAAAATGGATATCATGTTGGGAGATCACCCACGGTAAACATAATCTTAATGTAGTTGACAATATGACATCAATCATTTATTGTGACAGGCGCACTGTTACCCTCGTTGACATCTTGAATTCGAGAAATTTATTAATGGAGTTATCGTAGGGCGTATAGATGAAGCTCGCTGTAATTTCTTTTGGGAAGTCTATAGTCACCACATAACATGGCGTCAATACAAAGAACGCGTCATTTTCCATTGTATTATGAACACTTTCCGTTCTATAAAATTAACTAATTATAAATCTTTGAATATAGTAATATTAGTTTTTTTTTTAATGGCAAGCATCTTATTCATATTTCCCTTCACGTTTCCTTACAACTTTTATTAACCATGATATTTCGCGGAATGAAGTGAAATATTTATTATGTAAACCATTCGTCTCCAGCCGTGACAAAGTATCAGTTATCATTCTTCGCATTTCATTAGCCAGTTCCTGTTATTTCTCTCGAGTTCGCGTAGCTTTATATTTGCCTGAAAGGGATACTTTATTCTCCCGTCAACACATTTGCGATCAAAGCACCAGGAGAATGTCGGATATCCCCATCGGGACGACTCTCCTAGCAAAAAAAGATCTCACATCTGAGGCTTCATCATAATTAGATCCGACCGAATGAAGGGGCTCTTATTTTCAAACAAAATCATGATTCCTCTTATCATCTTTCTTGTATATTATTTCCATATAGCTCTTGGATTGAATTCAGCGAACTTGAAGTATATAAAATGTACACTCGCACACGTACGCTATCACGCTCGGTTTCGCACACGTATTGGAGAAATCGAATTTCTTGTCCACAAGCATCGCGTCACAACTCGTTGCTTCGCAGAGTGCCGCTGAGGAGCACTTTGTCGCCTCGTCTTCAAATTCGGTCGCACTGTATAGAGGAGACTGGGGGTTGATTTCAATCGAAGAAAACCAGAACTGATGGGCTGAATATATAGCTCAGGTGGGTGTCCTCGGCAGTTTACGGCTTTCAGCTTAACGACGACGGAACACGAGAGGCGAATCATGATAAAGGCAGATGCAGAAGCATTCACCGGTACACGGTATGTTTAGAATCGAGAAGTGTGACCGAGTGATAGGAACGTGCAGAGTGGTGAGACATTGACGCGATCTTCGATAGGAATAGGATGGTCTGCCCACAAGACGTCGCGAAATGCATCGGGAAGAGGACCGGGTTCCGACCAGAGCCCTTTTATCCGTAAACAATGGATGCACATGGACCTGCGGACTACCATTACGAAGCGGATATGCCCCACCTTGCGAGCTAGTTTGATAAGTGGTTTCTGTCGTCGCGCTTAATGGAAATACGACAAGTCTCAAGCACCGCCAAGTTGGGTGGAAAGAGCTTTGCTTCCGCAGCTAATAATCTCATAAGATATCGACGTTAAGTAAATGAAATCATGATTGTGAAACTCACTAAACGAAATAACATTGGGTAGCAGTGTGCGATTGACATTTCTTCATCACGAAAAAAGTTTACTTTGGACAATTCGAAATATGGACAAGTGTCGGTATAATAACACAGTTTAACCAATAATACTTATTGTAGAATCAGTTTTCAGTCACTAGTTCACTGATAGTTCTGTCATAAAACTATAACGTGGTTTTGACGTTGGAATGGTTGTGTGTTGTATTTGTAACTGATGCTAAATTTGCATCACGCACATTTAGCAGTATTGCTACTGAAATAAGTGTTAGTGCTAGAATGAGCACAACACTAATAGTAATAGACTTCGCGATAAAAATATAATCAAGTCAGGAATCAAATTTCCGAATTGACGATTCGAAAATTATCATACGACGTGACGAGCATGCGCGTTTTAGAAGTCGCAGTTAATAATTCCTTTAGTAACGGGCAATAGGTGGTTGGTTATACAACGCATATAAGTTAAGCTTATTTCTTGCTGGAGTCGTGTCATTCGAGGAAGACATCTCAAGTTTCCGGGCAGAACAAACGGGATGTCGTGTACACGTCTGCATGGCGACCCTATAGAGACTACAACCGTTCTTGAGACTTAATGAATGGGCCGCTGGAGCGTAGCCTGACGAAGGTGAATGTGGCTGGGCTGCTACAAGGTGCTGGCTCCTTATTTCCCTGTTACAGGTGTTTCCAAAATTCTCAGCAAGACATGAAATGTCTTCTACAGCGAGCACCTAATTCTAACAACTAATTAATCTGTAATTAATGCTAGTAGAATTTACATCGCGCAGCTGGAATGCTTTTGAATATTATATACACTTTCAGAAATAACATGTACGTGTTTTTCATTGCGGTTATTTGTAGTTTATTATTGTATACTTATGGACTACCTACAGTTATACATTAGCATATCGTTAAAACGTTTCGTTGTACATAAGGAGAAAACGCATCATATTTTGCATAAGATCTAAGTGTTTGATGCCGATGTTTAAAATCATTTTACCAAGATGGATTTACGCCGTCTATCTTTTTAATCTGTGCTTTGCGTGGCCGCAGCTGCTCGTGAAAGACGGTGGCTTAATTAATCTTCGTCGGATTATATGGATACTTTGAAATGCGTGTCATTTCAAAGTATCCGTGTAATCTTTTACGCGTGTATTTGCGGTAACGGAGAATAAATAATTACTGATAGCCGTCTCGTTCTCATCGACTTTGATTTTGCCGGATAAATTTTCTGATATTGTTGCAGCGTCACGAAAACAAGTGAATGTTTCTTTGGAAATTATTCAATCGATAATATGCTACCTAAATACGAAAAATCTGTGCCACGTCCTAGATGGATTATAAGATAATGAAACACGAGAATAAGAAGAAGGCAAAGATCGAAGATCAGTATGCATCATCGTAAAAGAAAGGGACGCAACGTAGCAATTTTTTCCTGCTCGGCGAACGCGGTGGTTACGAGCCAATAAGGTTTTTACGCTCTTCTCTTCGCGACGCAGCTGCGCCCTCGTCTACTTTTTTACCACGCGCATACACGCGCCCGCTTCATCCGTGAAAAAGGACAACTTTTGCGCTTTCAGCAAAAATCGGCGGAATAACGCTGAAAAGAAGTGTTAAATATTTTAGAATTGAATGCTCCCGCGCAATATTTTTCGACAAAAACACACCACCGCGAACTTTTGTCGGTTTTAATTAAAATTCTATTCCGCCGCTCTGTATTTAAATATCGCTTAGGATCCGGGCTGTATGTTACTCTACTTTTTAAATTACCCTTTCGAGCAACTGAATTTCTCTGAATTATACTGAAAATGAATATACGCACAGCAGTATATATTTATTTCGACCTGCACCGAAGTTTCCGAATGATAAAATGACGTTTCTATTATACAATTTCTGTAGAAACAAAATACGCTTATCTGTTTTAAGATGTCGGAAAGTCTCGTGGGGTTGCACGAGGCAAACAGCTGATTTCCTTTTTATAAATGGAAACACTGATATATTTTCACGTAAACACATACGATTTTTCTGAATTATACGAGACGTTCATTAAGTCGCGGACTAATAACTTCCAAAGAAATGAAAATATCGAAAATCGCCTAAAACGATTTTTCAAGAATTCTATATTTTTTTAGAGGGTTTGTAATAAACCCTCATTCAATAAAGGGACGGATAGGGCACGAAGAGGGATGAAAATCTTTAACTGGCAACAAGGTTCCAGTGGGTTCTCGTTTCAAAGGTCCTTTCGAGAATACAAAGCTCTACGAGTAGAGGGCGCTGCGACCATTTTTCGTGGAGTTATTGTACTTTTAAATTTTTCATCTTTACAATAAAACGTATCTCGCAAGTGAAGAGCGACTGAATTGGTAACTGGACGAGTAGTTATTTGTATATTTGTGTCTGATGTTGGCCGGTTGTGAATTATTATCGATTTTCGGTTGATCTTTTACTTATTATTATTATTATTATTATTACAATAATATCTAATACTTCCTCGTTTCATGAATGATATAACTTCACTCGATCCATGTTGCCACTAATGATTTTCATCATCCCCCTTTGTGCACCAAGTGCCCTCTTGGGAATGGAGGATTACAACCCCTCTCAAAAGATATAATTTTTGATAAATCGTTTCACGTAGTTTTTCGGATATATTTCCGAAATTTTCATTTCTTTTTATTTTCTTTCTATTTATATTTATTTTCGTTTTCTGGGGGAGGCGAGGGAAGGGGATTTTTACTTTTTAATTTTCTGTTTTAATATAGTATCATATAAAACTTTTCGCACTTGTTAAGGACCAATCGGTCCATTTATAAATAAATCTAAAAAAAAATGTTTTTAATTAAAATCGATGTTTATATCGATGAAGAATGTAGGTATTAAAAAAATTAACTTTTTCACTGAATCCGAATTGTCGCAATTTATAGAAACTTACAAATCAGGTCAGTAAAATTACGCGTGCATGGTTGATAATTAACATTTGCTTTGTGTCATTATTCTACTCACTTTATGTTCACTATAAAAAAATTCCCTTTTTACGTGCTGTTGAGCGGCCAAACCTCGTATGCGAGAAAAGCAATGCTGTAATTTTTTTTTTTAATATAAACATTACGAAATGGTGATAAAATAAAAAATTTTCGCTTTCATAAAAATTTACATTTACTGTTCGAATGCTCTTTCGAAAATTTAAAAAAGTTCTCGAAAATTATAAAATCACATCTGAACTGACGTGTTTGTGTTTGTGTTGTCACAAACACGTCCAGTGTGTGTCTAGTAGATGTACAATGGACTGAATATGAACGTGCAATGAAAGCACACTTACGCAAACGTAAATAGTTTTTCTATAATAGACGATACCTGGACTTATATTGGTCGTCTAATATACGTTTGAGTCTGGACGTCCATTATTCTTACATATCTGGACATTCAATGATAAGGCCAATTTTCTGTCCACGGACCTATGGACGAGTGATGAATTAGATTTTTGGAGAATATTGGATTCTAAAATATTCCGATCTCGCGAAATGAGATAAACATATAAATGTACGCACCGCTTCTGTACGTCTATCTAACGCGTGTTCGACATGAAAACGGCGGCATCTTGATTTCTCCCTATTATGGGTACGTCGAGAATCAAGCAACCCCTCCGTCTAGATAAGGGTTTCAACGATGCGTGCGCGTTACGCGGCCTATCGACGCCTCAGAGTTACGTCGTAAAACACGCACGATTGACACGCTGAAGTTTATGCGTGCTCTTCAACAGAATTTCCGTGCTTCTCCATGCGTGGTAATTGAGCAAACCCACAACCCCTCTTATTGAGAACTCACACACACACGCGCGCCTATGTGGCATCGCACACGCTTGCTCGTATACGTACTTCCATCATCGCTGACGATAGTGCTAAATCTACCTTGAATAATAATTGAAAGTCGTTCAAGTAATTTCACAGTTGACGGTATGATCGAACGTAACGAGTAGGTTGTAAAAGTGTTTTTTTATATACGGTATTCACTTTACGGTGTGATTACAAAAAAAAAATTAAACGTCTGTTTTGTGATATTTACGTGTGAAAATATGACAATTTGCAATTAGCTTGCAATATTTGTAATAGTATTCCTAAACAAAAACAAAAAACATAATTTTATTTGATAAACAGTGTAATGTAATATACTGAATAATTTCCAATATCAAAGAAAGAATGAGTTGGTTTTACAAACTCGTCCTACAACATCAGTATTTAAACCTGTAAACAGATGTGATCGTGCAGGACTGCCATAAGAAAAATAAGGGATGGCAAATTTGCGGGTTTTCGGTATCTGGGGGGAACAAATGTATACATTAGTCTCTATCGTCACCCTACAGGACGTGTATTCTCCTTATGTTTGGATTGTTATTGGTAAACAGCGGCGGTCGGAGGCTTAACCACGTAGATCGTGTATTATGGTTATCCGAACGTTCGATATTGTGCGAACTTGCATTCGCGTCATGCGAATATTTGCCCGGAAATTTGGTCTCAACGGTGGGGAAGTTTTACAGAATATCGGTCCAGTTAAATAGCTTTGACCGTTTATTATAAAATTATTGAGACCTTCGTATACGGTATAAAATAACAAACGAACAACTGAATTTTTGCTATTTTATAAATAGTATACTTAAATCAAAGTTGATTTTCTGTGTTACGGTTTAACAACATTTTTTTTCAATCGAATATGACATGCAGGTTCAAAATTTACCGAGACGAATTTTTTCTTATAGGCTGTAAAACGCGTTTACGAGAGCTCTCCTCGCAATCCTCCTGCCCATAACGATTTATGAGATTCGAGGCACGTAAATGTTCGTTTCATATAGAGATAATCGTTAAATTTGAATGAACCTTGCGCCAAACAGTTCAGTTCCACTACTTTATGCTTCACTTCGCATATGTTATCAAAAGACTGGGATTGAAATGGAATTGCGTTACTTTCAGATAACTGAAATTAATCATATTTACTTTAATAATTTGGAGTAGCAAGTCAAATGCGTTGTTCGTCGCAGTAGTACTTTATTATTAACACACTACTAGTACTACTTTTAGCTGCGTAATAGACGTTATATATGTGGTCTACATTAATTAATATAAATTTTCGGTCACGCCCATAAAAGTATACTCTTTGTGTCACAGAATAAACTCAGACTGATGTATGCTTTCGTCTCTCTCTGTCTCTTTATTCTCCCTTCAAATATAAATCTATATTAAAATTGGACAAATTAATCAGGAACTGATAATCATAAAAAAGAACAAATAATAAAATAAAAAACAAAAATGTTGAAACAGAATATTATCTAATGGATGAAGAACCGCACTACTATTAGAATTTTTCGGAAAAATCTGTAGCTATATAGTTAATAATATACAGAAATCACGGGAAAAATATACAAGACAAGACAAACTTCAGTACTTGTCAAATTAAAATGTGAACATAAAACGCGAGTAAAATGTGATTTCTTTTTCGTCACGCCAAAATTTAATTTTGAAGGTATTCGAAGGATCTATCACAAAAACAGATTGTCACGAATTTATTTTGAAAATTTGTTTCGATTTCTTCAATAAAATACTTGATGACCTAATATTTATTATTACCATCGGAAGGTAAAAAAATTGTTTTTTTTTTTAAATAAATTGATGAATTGTGTACTTGGATCTGCGTAATGGCCAATAGATTATTACAATGGTCTCTGTATTACTAATGTTCATGCAGGCGGACAGAGGTATCTGGTAACAACACATACATATAAGACGTCTCTCTACGGGATGAAGCTGACATATCATATAAGGCATGTTCCTATTACAGTTGAGTCTAGCAGCGGGTACCGTGACGCCAGTGTTGCAACTTTTCAATTTATTCTCAATAATAAATTTATTTAAGTCTTGCATTATAAAAATTTCATAGAAGTGCGAAAAACGCGATTATTTGGAAACAGAAATCAGGACTAAATATCGAAATTCAACACTAAAATATACTTGATTCAAAATTTTAAATAATAATATACATATGTATATTAAATTTTATTTCAACAAAATTTCCGAAAATGTTGTGTATTTTTAATTTAAGAAAATACTACAATCAAATTATTTTATACATTTATACGAAAAGTTATTGAATATCTTAACAAAAATGAATTATTTTTTATTGGGAATTTTAATATGCAGAATATGTGTTTATTTTCCAGCAAAAAACAATTAAGAACATTATTTCTCTCGTTTTCTACATTCATTATGCGCAATGAATACAAATTCGAATAAAAAAGACATTTTTTAAATACTATTTAGTTTTTTCGTTGGACTCCAACGTTTCGAACTTCGGCAACGCATTTAATTTTTGTGTTTCTATTTATCGATATTGTGGTTCCGTTTATAAATTCTCGACATTTTATCAAGTTGCATCAAATTATGTCCAAACCGAAATTTGCGATTATTTAAAATTTATTATGTTCTTCACTCCATGTTTAAAGTGAAAAACACTACCAAGGACACAATTATAAAAAAAATATTTTCTTCCTTCCTTATAATAATTGAAATTCTTATAAAGTTTAGTTTTACTTTACTTTTGAAGTGAAGATATTACTACTGCCGAGAGGAATCTAGTTTTTGCCAAAAGATTTTGATTTCATTTTACATGCTCATATATATAAAACTTAAATATTTTATATATTCTAAATAAAACAATCTACATTTCAGTATTTTCATTATATATATATATATATATATAATTTATTTATTAATTAAATCTTTATTGTTTTATTTTACGTTAATGGACGTCAAATGTTTTGAGATTGAGTTTGTGAGTGATGATTTATTTTTCAACATTAGGTTATCGATTTTATAGCACAGTCGGAACCAATGTATGACATTATGATAAACAGATATATTACATTATTTTTACTTGTATATATCGAGAATATATATATATATATATATATTTGAATACCATTAACGTAAAATAAAACAATAAAGACTTAATTAACCGGCAACGACATACACATTTAAATATTTAACTATATATAAGTCAGAAATCTCATTATTGCGCAACGAAAGTTCGAATAAATACCGTGCATAACTGAACTGTGATTACAATGTGTAGTAGACGGTATATTAAATTCTTACATACTTGTGCAGAATCTTTCTATTGCACTTTCACGCTATTGTTAAACCTTTTAAAATTGAAATATTTTAATTTTATGCTTATTCCATCCATGGCATTGATTGAAAATTCTTTATATACATGATATTGACTTCTGATTATAATTTAATAAAATGCCTCTGTAATAAATGTGGAATAAATATATATATATATATATATATATATAATGCTCGGAATTAAATTAAATTCTTAATATTATAAATCAAGTAGTATTACGATTAAAATACCAGATAAAATAAAACAATGAATTGTTGTTTGTTTTAAACAGTAACTCCTCCAATCGACAGAGCAATATTCAACGATTAGTTGAAGCATATTGCATATATAATTACAACTAATCTTCTATAAGCAGATAAATGAATAATGTCACAAGACATTTTTTAAGCTCTTTTGCATAAATTATTTTCTGTCAGGAATGCAATATCGATATTGACGTAGAAGCGTATTTTCTACATTATTTACGCATGTTACAACCTAGTAAGTGAATTTCGAAATCGACAGTTGATACGTAATTGTTTTGTTATCGTATAGCCATCGTGAACGATGCGACACAACTGTATATCTAACAATCGATAACAGAAAAACTTCATTGCCAATAAGATTTTGTTATTTTTTTTTTACTTACCAGTATGTCGTTCAAAGTAAAAGAAAGCCTGGCTGGAGGCTTCGAGGGTGCTGTGCTGCAATTTGCTTTCAGTGTATCCCCAGGGTCGTACCGTTGGCGTTCCGATACGATAACGGGCCTGCTCTTGGGTATAGCTGAAACATAATAATTTTGAAGGACCCTCGGAAGCCAACTCAACTTCACCGCCGCCATGTTCGCGCATCGCAAACGTGATAATCATGTCATTTTCCCGTTTGCCGCTGAAGCTTATTCTATTTTCACGCCAAGGTGATTCAATTGCAGAAAGTGATTTCGAATAAACGTAAAGGGATAAAGATATCAGGATAGTGCGCCAAGGAGGTGATATATATTTTTATCCGGGGGACTTAAAGATTACTTTGACGACGCAGCCCGCAGGAATATGGTAAATAAAAGTTAGGAAAAATTTCCATTTGTTTGTGCAATTCCGAAAGTTTCCCATTTGAAATGAATCACGCGTTCACCGCTCGAGAGTTCGAATTTGTTAGTTGTCTGTACATTATCCAGCGGAAACTCCAGCACGCGCAAGAGCCAAGTCTAAGTCGTTCTAAGTCGACGCTTTGCAAATAGTCGCGAATAAAATTATAACAAATCCAGTTTCGTGTGGTGCTTTGCGATTTACTACGTATGAATTTCGACAGATGTCATTTCCTCAAATACCATATTTTCCAATCAACAAATCCTTTTATCCGCGTCATTCCTTGCATTTTATCATTCTACTAATATCTATACCTATTGTGAATTTCTTATTGAATAGAGGGGAATGTGTACTTCCAACTGATAGAGATCTTGCTTCACAATTTGGTTGAAACTGCGTTGAAAAGAAACGCCGAGAAAGCTCGGGCTCTCGTACCTAACCCGTACTTTCTTTGAAATACCATGGTACGCGCATCGATGTTCTATATTGTGGATCGTTCTCTATTATCGTAAAATATGAAATTCATATCTCGCCCTCGCTGAAAGTAACTCCCGACGTCGTATAACGGATTTCCGCGCCGTCTCGGCGACATGAGCATGAGAGAACGAACACCAATAACAATCTATGGAATGACTGGAATAGCTGGCGGAGAATGGCTAACTTTTTGTGGTTTCATTTCCATCGTGTACGTCGTAAGAAAATAAAGGTTTTTTGTCCCTTGTTCGTTTGGAATACACGAAACGTGTTTATAAACTGGATGAACCGCACATCCGTAATTCGGTTCATGTAGCGGAAAATTTTCATCGAATTGTCCTCGCTCGTTGTGACTTGGAAGATATACGTTGAGAAACTTTCCTCAGGTAGAGTATGTTTTGTTTCTCTTATGAAATTAAGAAATTATAAAATTCTATCAAGGATAAAATTAGTACGTAATACGATCCATTTAAGTATAATGAGATCTAACTTGAGATCAAATAAGAGGTAATATTGATGTACCTTCCGACCCGGAATGAAAGCTCGTAATGGCAAATTTATTAAGTCTTTTAAATTTGAAGTCGATTCCCAATAAGTAATGGCGTTTTATAACGAAAAATACGACTTGGCGAAAGGTCTTCTACTTTTTATATTTTTTCAATACTATTATTTTCAAACGTCATATTCTTCTGAAAGCCAAGAAAATCGATAAAATTTAGCCATGCTGAGATAAATCGAGAACTGGCCAAATCGATTGTACGTCACATAATTGTCACAGGACACTCTTCTAAGAGAAAGGTTTGAAATTGACAAAAGTCGACGTGACAGCAATAAATTTCATTATATATCTCGTTGGAGAGGACCCGAATATAATTTCGATATAGCTCCCTCCTGTCGTGTCAAACTTGACCGAATCCCAACTGCTCGACCTGAATTGTATGACGTTTATTTATGCCTTTGTATATGAATGCCACAATTTGCTAGATTTCAAATCTAACTAATATACGTGCACAATAATCGTTAACAATTGTTCAATTCGATTGGAATTTAATCGGCGCATTGTTTATGTCGTGAACCGTAGAATTACCGCATTTGCGACTATGATAAAACGTTATCGTTCTTGACACGTCATTATATTTCTCGAGAGGGCGAAACGAAGCCTTGAGCTTTTGAGAAAGCGACGTCGCATGCGGAAAAATCTCCACAGCGAGTGCAAGCGATATTGTGGTGCGGCACCAAGATAAAGTTCCAAGTTGATATTCAGTGCATGCAAGTGACATTCTTCTCCTGAGAGCAGGTGGAAAGTATATTGAAATCTTTCTTTGAACTTAAAGTTATCTCTGCTGCATCTCGCGTAACCATTTCAAACCTGGATACATTGCTTTTTATCTCCAATAATGTTATTTTTAATTATATTACACAATGTGAAGATTCGCGAAAATTATCACGGAATGTCAAGCACTCTGAATTTCATTCAAAATATTATTGCACAGTATTTTGAAAATTAATTATAAAATTCATCAATAATTGCGATATTACGAGTTTAAACGTATAAATAATTTGCATTTGTTTCACGCCGGCGTATCGAATAAAAGCAGACAAATAACTTTGAGTATCTACAATGGAAGCGAAATGAGATATGGATTAAGCAGGTGGTTTTATCGGCTTATTACGGGTTTTTCAGTTACCTTCCACTTACGATCTACTCGTGGAATAAGCTCGAAGATGCTGCTGCGAAACTTGAAGCGGCCCGCTGATATTACATATTTTGAGAGGACTTTTATATGAAAATTTCTGTCGAGTTTGAAAAGAGTTAGGTTATACGATCTTTGGCGCCGTGCCGTCAAGAAGTACGCATCGCACGACAAATTAAATTAAGCGAAATTGTATGTATTATATGCAGCATTAATAGCTTTAACCTAACCTTGATATTGTAATCGTTAATCAAGAGGTACCTTATACAATCAGCTTGTGTTATTTAGCATTAAGAAAATATTAATATATATGTATAATGTCCAGCAAATGGAAATTGCATTGAGTTTAATGCCGTGGTATTCTAGATTGCTTTGTCCTTATTTTAATGACAGCTGTAATATATAAAACTTTTCCTATAAAAGTTTCATATTTCCCGTTACGCAACGTAGCTTCGAATTAATCGAACGTGTATATACGCTTTACGTAAAAATGTCACTGGCGGCTGTGATTATTTTTTTCTTTCCTTTTTGTTTTTTAATTTGCGTGGTATAGTATATATTGTAATGAATATTTCTTTTGACAAATCAAAAGAACATTTTTTTAGGAAAATTATATTCTGCATTGTTCACCTCAGCGTGAAATTCGTTCAATGTTTTCTAATTCGATGCTATTTGGGTTCAAAGGAATACTTACAAACTACAGTGAGCTTTTTCGAACCGGTGGACGTGAGGAAATATGGCGAATCTGTCGTGACCTCGCAACTGAAGTTTCCTGAGATGGCGAAATCTACGTTTCGTAATGTCACTTGGGTCTCGTTGGAGTTCGATAGCTGAAATTTTAAAAGTTCAAATACTGTAATAAAGTCACTTTCTCGATTCATTTACATGAAACTGACACAGTAATTTTTTAAACGAGTCCTCTTTTTTTAAATCAATTTCTTTCGAAAAACCTTTAAACTTTTCTGCATTATTTAATATACTTCGAAGTTTAATAAACTTTGTAACTTCTCATAATTGTATTTAGAAAATGTGATGTAGTTTTCAATTTACGGTTAATAGTATACCTGATCCATTAAAATCTGTAATAGGACGAGGAACACTCATTTATTACAAATTCATTAAATAGTTGTTGCGCATGATCAGAAATAGTACGAAAATGCTTGACATTCATATAAAAGAAATGATGTAAAAATAATGAAAAAAGTTCGTCGATATTTTTAGCAATTATATATTCGTAGTATTAATATATTATTCGAGTATTAATGTAACAAGTCGGTATTAATTAAAATACTCGATTTATAATTAAAACAAAGATATTCTTTTTTACATCTTTTATAATATTTCAATGTATTTGTATTTTTATTCAATTTCAATGTATTGATTAAAATGCGTAACTCTGAAATAAGAATCCTTATTTTGAAAACGTGATTAATTATGATTGCGGAAATTAATCCTTTAATCCCTTTCGTGAAATCATAGGTGATTAAACATAGTTTTGCTGTTTTGAATGCAGATAATTATACAATAAATTACTGAAATATTTTTAGTAAAGTATTTTAATGAAATAGCTTTACATTCAATGTTTTCTTTAATCTTATCATTTCAGTTTTTATGATAATTCGCGCGCAAGATTTATGTGAAATGCGTGCGGATTTCGTCCCTCGAAAAATAAGCAAACGAACGACGGAAAAAGCGAAGATTATTGCAAAAAATATCTAGAGGTTTCAAATCTAACCGGACATATTCGGGTATACATCTTTATTAGCAAAGTATTCATGTCTTGCTTTTTCGCGTTCTTGCTGGTTTAAAGTGAATGGGAATTTTTGCATTTACCAATCTCGAATATTATTTATTATTTTATATATCGCATGGAATTTCATCAGGATTACTGTAATCTTTTACGTTACGTCATTTATATATAGCGCTTTTATCACATCATCAATATATCTTTTGAAAAATAGAATAAATAATTGAGTCAAATTTTTAATTTCAGGTCTCTACGTCATCCTGTCCCAATTTACACTGTCTTGGAACGGGAAAAGTATAAAAGACTGAATTGAAATTTAATTGACATATGTTTTGTCAGAAAAGTTATATTTCAAGAATGACAAGTCATGCTAAGGATTGGAAGCAGCATATAATAAGTAAACGACATCAGAATTTTAGTTATTTCTCAATATCGGACAAAATCTTTTATATGTATATATTATTCTGCTAGCATTCCGATCTGAAGTGCTATCCCTCGATCTAAAGCCTTTTGTCCGTCGAGAGTTTTTTGTATTTGTGTATAGTTTGGTGGGACAAAAGCAGGCTGATCACCAAAACCAGTTGCTCGTGAAATGAATGATAAATGCCAAACTCATTTACACGATGTTTATTCAGCCATGCAAAACAATATTGCCGGGCTTACGCATCCCAAATCGTTATGATCCTTTCGTTTGTTCTATCAAATACAAATGGAAATAATTACAATATAAAAGCCATGTTTTTTATTTACAGCAAGTGTTATATAATATACTGTATTATTATTTACGTATCGTACGTAATTGGGAAACGGGTCAGATAAAAATAAAAATAGAATGCTAATTCAATTTAGATTTAATCACAACTTAATTAAATACTATTTTAATAGAGATATAAATATTCTGTAAAAATTATTACTATAGAGTCTCAATAAAAAAATGTTATATTATAAGATAGCACTATAACCAATACAAATTTTTCAAATCTCTACAAATGGATGCATTCCATATTATTAAAGATACTTCCATTCACATTTTAATTACCCATTTACATGCATTTTAGTGTGAGGTATACAATTGTTTCAGACGACGCTTTAAATTAATGATCGTTTTAAATATAGAAACACTATAAGCTTCATGTTCACTCTAATGAAAATCTTTTTTTCATTTATTAATGGTTAGTATAGATACAAATTTAGTAGATCCAAACAGATATAATTGAATGTCTTTTTAACAATTTAGGAAAACTGATCGATGGCAGATAACATCTTTCAAAGTATTGTAATGATTAGATATATGGAAATTGGAGTATGGAACAAGTACTTACATCAACGTCTATCTGTGTAACATTGAAAACTTTCATTTTCGGATTTTCAGTTGGCGAATACCTATAAAACTCATATCCTCCTCGGTACCACTTGAGAGAATAAAGCGGGGCATCCTCGAGTTCGTAGTGACATCGTAGAATAGCCTCATGGCCACGTTCTACTGCCTCCGGAATTACTTCCAGCGTTACGTCTTTCAGGCAATTTGCACCTAGAGAGCAAAAACAAAAACAGAATGCATGTTAGCGCTTTATATATATAGTCAAAAGCACATCATTAGTCAGTTCGCGCATAAGAGACTTTGAAGGATTTCAGTAGGGCAGTGGTCTTAATTGTCAAGTCGTTATTTTATAATAAACTGGATATTAAATCCAATATATTCGAAACTATTTTCATTAAACTATTGGGCTTTTTATCTTTTCTTGTTTTGTTTACGAATACATTTAATGAATGTTATTATCGTGCATTCGAAGTGGTTAGAAATCGAATATTTTTTGCGAGTGTATTTGTGTGAATCGTTGAACTTTGGCAGGAGGCCAGGGATAACTCGTTTTAGAATTAAAGTAGACAGTGTTTTATGATTTGCGTGCTGTAAGTGAATTCGCCAATTTGACCGCTAATCAACGAATGTTCGCTCGAATCCATATAGCAATCGCAAAATCACGCTACATGTAAATCCTAGAGAAGTGTAGGGTGCCAAATGTTGGAATGCATATGTCTGTTCGAATTTTAATGACAGCACGCTTCAATATGTGATACGAATTATTGTGTCGTTTGAAACCAATTCTACATCAATTTCTTTCCATATTCGTGACGTGAAGGGAGACCCTAGTTTTATACTTTAAAATTCTAAATTTTTTAAGGTGTTTTCAAACCTTTATCTATTTCTGATATACACAATTTCAATAAATGAATATTTTCTCTGACTTAGAAGTAGCTTGTGGAGATTTCTCGACACTTAAACTTCTTATCCCTATAACCATAACTTTTTCTTCCTTAAGTAAATGCGAGGATCTTCGGTGAGTTTATGGTATATACAGTCTAATGAAGTGGATATACCGCCTAGGCTAATTGTGAGTAATTGCCGACTGCACGAGAAAGTTTTCACTTCAAGGACGATGTTAGAATTTTCACCATTTACAGGAATTTCTTCCCACGAGTGAAATATGTTTAAAATATGTTTAAAATTAGAAGCGAAATATTATTAATTAAAGTATATGCATATGTAAATGTGTGATAGGAAATGCTTTAAAAAAAAGACGTTTATTAATAAGAAACGAAGCTGAAGTTTGATTATAAGTGAAGTACGTGATAATTATAAATATACAACATAATATGAATAAGTGCATATAGTATTATATAGTATACTATTTTGTTTATGGTCAATTAAATACTTGTATTATTTATAAGAATGTTATTAAATCAGGTCAATTTGTAAAACAGCTGCTCCTACGTGGTCTCTCTTTGAACATATTTATTATATGTTCAACTAGTATAAAGCAATCGTTGAAAGCGTTATATAAAGCTTTTAATTTCGCGCACACTAAATAATACATTTCCAATGATATAAATTGAACTATACGCATAAAACAATTTTATGAAATATACATTTCCGCATTTCAGTAAAATTATTTGGACACAAAGACGATTACGAAAATGCATAGCATACATTATAATAATACAATAAAGCTACAACAAAATTACAATCCTATAAATTTAACAAATAATTTAATAATGTAATATAAATTATTATAATATAATAAAATTTAATTTTATTGCACATGTATACATGCACGCGTTAAATCGTCCTAAAATAGATTTGTATTTGAAGATATATCTATAGTTTCCATTTAATTTGAATATTTTAGGTTAGGAATTGACGTGATCGACCGAGCAGCTTCAGCTTCCCCTTATATTTAAGGCCAAAGCGATGGCGATATAGAGAATTAATTGAGCCCTTATGGACGTAATTACGCCATAAGTTTTATGAAGCACATTAGATATTATTACGAAAATATTTATGTGACAAAAATTGAGTTTTGCGCTACGATTATTAAATATTTTTATGATGAACGTTACGCTATACTGCTTCAGTGTAATAGGTACAGAAAATTATCTTGTAGCTGAGAATAAGAATTAATTATACCGAAAAGCGAAAATGCTCGTAAATTAGTTTTAATTGTGACTTATATTCTGGGTTGAATAATATACCAAGCTCATTTTTCGCAGTTCTGTAATTATTCATTTTAGTATCGGTTAGTTAGCACAGCTGCAGAACTCGGCCACATTATCTATACAGGTATGCAGTAGATTAATATTTCTGATACATACATTCCTGCTGTTACTGTTAATTAATCGTCACTTGCAATATTGTTTCGTCATATACTCATATTTTAATCGAGCTTTTAAATAATTTTGAGTATAGTTAAGAAAATTAATTTTATATATATTTATTGTTCACATTAAAGATAAAACTCGATGCGTCATTTGAAAATGGCGAGATAAAATTGAAATAAGCGATATGACGAAATTTGATGAAAATAGAGAATGTACAGTTTTTTTACCACTTACTGCAGTATTACTGAATAGTAAAGATCGACATTAAAAGAATCAACATTTTATTATTCAGTTTTCTTGGACATTGACTTTAAGCTACATTTTGATGTGAAGTTCTGAATTTAGAATTATTTCCAATGTAGTTTAAATATTTCACAGAAACATATTTCTTTGTGATATTGAACAGTTCCATTGCCTTTTATTGACTGAATTCCATTCAGACATTTTTGATTTTCACGATTTAATAACGCGAATTTTAAGGTATTTAATTCAGGTTGATAATGAACGACTGCTAGAACCTACTTTCGTGGTATGATCATCGAGCTATAGATACAAGAAGTGGTCACAACTTTTTGTGCATCCATTGGGATGGAAATGAAAACAATTATCAGCTAATTCCTGCAGATGTTTACTGGTGTTAAATTGGGAAAAGTAGGGAATGTAAGAAACTGGGGCCTTCCAAGACCTTCAAGAACAAGAAAGCTTAATATCATCTGCACCCAACCTCACTAAAATAAAGAAATTATAGAAGTATTCATCTCACTGTACCATGTCTCATTTGAATTAAGTAGTTTATTTCATTTTAGTCGGGCATATTCATTTACTTTTTCTATGTGTTATTATAGGTTAGAGAAGTTTTTCAGACTTGGACATGTTGCATTTATGATTCGACGATACTTTCACAAACATTGAGATAAATAAAATTTCATTTGATTTCTATAATTTTTATCATATTGAACTCTTATTTTGAATGTGGCCATAAAATTCATAAAAATGCTTCCTGAATTCAAATCAGTTGATTTTAGAGCCTTCATTGGCATCATTAAATATCCAATATTGCGTCAATAATATACGATAATACACAAGAATTCGCAAAAAAAAAAGAACCAAAACTATTGACCGCATCGACGTATTTCCGTAATGCTAAGCGTCAGCAGCAAGGACGCAGAAAGTTTCCTTTATCCGACAGAAGTATTCTCATTATACTTCCTATAATTACAATTTAAAGGCAGGATGAAGGAGGCCTTATCATTTTAAACTTGACAATTTTGAGCTTTCGCGATAAAAATTGAAAAACTTCGCCGCATCCCAAATTGCACAACCGCGTTGTTCGTGTTGTACCGTTGTAAGTAACCCATCAGCAGGTCACGTTACATGATGCGGATGCGTACTTTTCAATCGCTCGTTCTCGCAAGACATTTCCATGGGCCACGTCCGGTTTTCCTCCGTATGCGATAGGAATTCTCATCTAGCTGATTCAGCGAAAGAACAAAACATTCCAGTTATATACGAGGATAGCGCAGCCAAGTTGGAGAAGCTCTACTGTCCCTTTTCCGTTCGACTGAAAAGGATCTATTTCGATAAGTGTACGCCGAAGCGTACTCAAAGTTTTCGCGGTTTCCTTTGAGCGCATTGAGTTGTTGAGTTTCCATCGATCTGGCAAATTGTGCATGTGCCTCTGCTTCGCCCTGGCTTTGTCCCCTTTCTTTTCCTGTATACCCAGTTCGGGCATAACTGCCGCTTTGTGGATTCTCTCATCGGTGACAATTTCTTATCGAACCTTTACGGCAAATTTGCCTAATGCAACGTCGCGTTTATGCCTTTTCGCGAATAATTACCAGGATGAAGAAGGCTAATTAGTAAAACTCAATCTTCTCGCGTCGAGGCAACTGTACGAAAAACATCGCCGCTTTCGCGACCCTGTACTCGCGAGTATTTCGAATGACTCGACGAGGATAGGAAAAAGAGTGCCAGAGGCTACTGCAAAAAGTCATCCTGGCAAAGTAAAACTTGGACTTCGCAGCGCCTTATTGGCTGAAACACCGAGCTAGGCTTCAAGATTTCATCTCTCTTTCGTGCTCATAAGAACTCGCGAGAAGCGAGTTTTCTCGCTTCGATTCTGCGAAGACTAGGTAATTAAAAACCGTTACTACTTCCGGTGCTCGCTCGAACACGAAAAGGCAATTATTTACTATTTAACGTCCGAGGAATTTCCTTCCGAAGGACGACCAGTTTCTGCACTCGTTTTAGGGGTATTGCTTTTCTACTTCTCAATCTTTTCCGTGCGGATTCGCCCTCGCCCAACACTCTTGGCTGGTGCGAAGAAATTCACGCTGTCGCTGAATTGCTTGGTTTACGACCCCGTTGCTCTTTTCGCGAACTTTAAAATTCGTAATGAACTTTTTATAACTCGTGGATTGGAAGTTCACGACACGCTGAAAGTATGCCAGACATTCAGAATTGCCCTCATTTAGAACGTTCTCTGATGTTGATATACACTGAGTAATGAGGAGCTGAAATGCCATATCTTCTTGACCATCTCCAGCATGAAAACGGTAAAAAGTTAACGAATGATTAAATTGACTGAAGACCCAGATGCTAAGGGTGGAAGCACTGATCACATACCTTTGAACTCCTGGCGTTTCCTTCCATGGCGTTTGAACTTTCTTACTTTTAAAAATTCTTCATCTTCCTTACAAGCGTGTTAAAGAAATTCGAAAAATCCATACTATATTTGTGATTCGTGCATTGTATATATATATGTCATATACAATTATACATAATGAAATAAAAGTCTAAAATGGAAGTAACCAAGTTGCAAAGTTAACTCGAAAGATGACTTGTAAATTCAGAATTTAGTATCGTAGGAGTTACTTTGCCGCATTGGCTTATACGACTCCAACCATCACCGAGCAAAAAAGCGCTCAAGCCATGCAAAGCCTCATTGCGATGCAATGATTTGAATTCGCCCCTTGTTAAATCCTGAGCCCATAGCAAATAGGTTGCACGTAATATCCTATTAGCGGCAATTACTGCTTTAACCGCCTACTCTAATAGCTATGGAGAATGTACTTTATTCAAAGTACGAACGACATTTTCGATGCAAGTTTGTTACATATCTACAGTCTTACTTGCAAGTATTTTTTTACAAATTTGAAGTCAACAGTCACAAATATTTTCCATGTTTTCATTTTGTCAGTCCTCATCTCTCTAAAAACGCGAATCATAGTAGTTTTCCCTATCATTCAAGCTTTAATTTAGGAACAAAACAATTCCGTACTAATCTTTCCTACATCCAGATTAACCCAAATTCCACATATAGTTTACATCGGTTTTCTATCTGCTGCTCCTTTTTCTTGACCATTATTTTCTATCTCTCTTAATCTAAACGCGCTAAAGCACTTTGCGAATTTCGAGTAGAACTCGTATTATATGTTTAATGATGGTTAAACTTGGCATCGGTAAGAGAATGACCGCAATTATAGAATCCAGAAAAATGTCGATAGATCTACGAGTTACAAGAGAAGAAAATAATATTTAAAAGCTCTTTAAAAAATGACTTTAACGCAAATAAAGTGACAACATCAAAGAATTTTCCATGCATAAAATGATTTCATATCTATATAAATTTTACAAAAATTTCGTTGCTTTCCAACTGCTAACGGCACGTAATCTCTTAGCCCGGTTTACCTAATTCCATTAAAGCACATCGTGTTCTCCACGTCTTCTATATAAATGTATGTTCTGTATGCCGATGTAATATGTAACATCAATTTTTCAGAAAATGTGGGATTTTCTGTTTACTTACTCGGTCGTCATTCCATGTAAGTACAATAATTTAAATGTAGATTGTCTTCCCGTTTAATACATCGACGACTCGCTAGTGCAGTGGAATTCTCCGTGCGCGAGAATTCCTCCATCGGGGATTTGAAAATTAAATTTCTTCCGTCGTCGAATCTACGTGCTACGTACGATAATACGCTGGGAATACTTGATATAAGAATCAAGACGAACGGGTGTCGGTGGTGTTAAAAAAAACTTCCAACCCGTGGGACCGGGAGTGACGAGTACCCAATCCTTGGCTATACATATGTGACAGCGCCAATGACGGACGACGCGGTGAAGGCCCCCTGGGATCCCGGCAGAATGGGGAAGGGGAATCAAGGGATGTCGCCAAGGAAGTGGCGGGAAATTCAGCGGTCCCTTTGAGAATTCGTAAGGGTGGCTGCGATATCGATCGCGATCGGGCGGATCCGTTCGCCATGAATCAAGTCGCAGCGTCAAACAGGCTCGGCCAGAGCCGAGAATAGATACGACGCAGCGAAAAGTATTCTCGCGCTTGTCATTCGACTGGCCGAATTCGACCGTCGACCGTCGAAAAGAGGAAAGGGGTACGAGGGATTCTCCTGAATTATTGCGGAAAGTTGCTCACCCCTGGGTACCCGATACATACAGCCAACCAACGCCGAGCCAGCCAGCGAAGCTCGCCCGATTTTTTCCTAAGTGAATTATCATTCGACCTACGTTCTCACTATTCACCCTGCCACGAGTTGAAAGATCTAGATATAAGAGGCGTATCGATAATGAAGTCCTGAACGAATGACATCCGCTCCTGGAAGGCCATTTCATAAGATCTATTGCGCCCAGAGTCTTCGCTGTTTGCTCGTGAGAAGTTCGGTTTATGCTGAATTTTATAGATCGCATTCGTTTCAGAGTTTGCGACGAGTAACGGGAACACCCAGAAGAGATGGATACGTATGGTAATTTTGAATTAAAAAAGAAAAAAACACCAGGAAAATCCTTTTCATAAAATATAATTAGCAAACATTTATGGAGTTAGAACCAGTTGGTTTTACCAAACGTGTTTCCTGACATTTGTTTCGAATAGGAATCGAACTTTTTCAAATTTATCACTTGAATGATACACAATTTAAATGGCATACATTTTCATTCATTTGCATTAGTTTCTGTACATGAGATTTCATAATATTTGTACGTCAGTTTTGGAAAGAATGAGAATAATTTATTAATTAATTATATAATCATACGATAAATGGATATAACAACGTTGTTTCACATTTAGCTAATGGAATTTTCCGTATCACTTTTTACTCTGTATATCGTTTTCATATGGATGTATGTACGAAACGCAAACCAGCTTATTGCTAATGAATGCGATTTCGCTAACTGCGAATTAACTTTGACGTCAATTGCATTGCGTTCCATCAAAGCGGCAAAATTTTCGACAACTTTCCCGTTGATAATAAGAGGCAGGACGACGCTAATTATCGCCGTTGGTATAAGGTCTCGCAGAGAAGTTCCCACTCATGCGAATGGATGGACGGTAAAAAACCACGGTACCGCGCGAAGTGACCTAAGCAAACTTGGGCAGAGGAACGCGAAGCGCGTAATGACCGCATCGTCACATTTCGAATACACACACACGTACTACATGTACGCATGTATATAATATATTAATACAAATATATATAGTAAATTAAATATACGTAATAAATTAATTATAAACATAATATGACATAGATATCGAACGTACTACATATATTTATTCAGCAAAGTACGGAACTTAAAATATATGTTCAATAAGACCCGATTCAATTCCGAATGTAAACATTTGTTGACGATATTGCACCGAAATACCATATATTTTTGTGCGAAAGATTTGATTGACGATATTTTCAATTTGTATTCCACTAAAGAAAAACTGATTCTCACATATATATATCCGAAACAAAGTTTAGTGAAATTATTAATTCCCCTTCGACAATTTTCGAAACAAATGGAATCGCGTGGACGTCGAAACGGTTAAAAAAAATGCAATGTCGAAGAACATCGATCGAACATCGATTGGTATGCCATTGTTGAATTCAAAGGAAATATGAAGTTAGCTCGATGCGTACTGGCGTCATTTTGTAAAATGCAATTGCTTTTTTTTCACAATTTCCCTAACGAATGGCCTGCGCTGTTTCAGCTTTCTATGTTCCGCGGTTGGTTTCGGCATCTATTAATTAAATACAAATCCTCGAAATTGAGGGATAAATGGGACAACGTCAAAATGTAATGTAACCGTCTGACCATCCCAAGTGTTTAAAGTCACAAAAAGATCTTCCATCATAAGATGCCGTTAAGTAGTCATGTGACGTAAAAAGAAGTGTAAAGAACACGATCGGCAGTGAATGCGAAATACCTTTTGATTCGAATTCAGGCGAAGCGAACTTGGAAGAATACGAACCTTTCGCGTATATTTGAAATTGTGGAGCTCCGTTGTCAATACAGATAAAATTTCGGCTTTGAGAATAACACGAGAAAAATGAGAAAACGAATGTCTATTTCGAAGTGTCAAGAGTCGAAGATTTGTATTATATCCGCCCTCGGTAAAATCGAACCGCGTGTACTGCTCATCCGACGGTCTACCCTCTTTATCCAATTACACATTGTAGACGTTTGCCAGGAAATTGCTGCAGCTTATCGACCCTTAGCACATTTATTACTTTCTGATCATTCTTTCAGTTGGCCTTTACATGGGACGTATATTTATTATTTTCGTGTCAAGTGATTAATGTTATTATTAAGACCAACAAATTGTTGTCTAATTTTCATCAAATACGAGAAATAGTGCACCTACTACCAATAAGTTCATTCTCGTATTTATGATGATTAATCACGTATACGCTTATATTAATAATTTTTTTTTGATAATACATTGTGATATATATATATATATATATATATATATATATATATATATATATATATAATGGTTAATTTTTATGAAACACCTAAGGTTTTTTCATTACATTTAAGTATAGAGAAGTATGTACAGTTTCCTTCCATTTTTATAGTAAAAGGTAAAAAGTTCTATAAAAAATCGTCAGAAAATTATTAATAAAAAAGGAACTATGGAATTTAACAAAAAAATTCCACGTGCTTTTCTGGCTATTCTTATATGTATATAATGAAAAAAAAACTTGATGTCGCATATGAATTTAAAATAATTAATTTCGTAGACTCCTTGAAAAAAACTTGAAAATATATAATTAAAAGCAAGAACTTCAAGCCCATATTTAAGTTGATATTAAATTTTGATTAAAATTAAATACAATGTTCACGTTCCGCGTGTTATTTAATACTTTCGTCGATTATACCTACATTTTGTTTTTAATTCAAACCCAGTGATACGAAAACTTAATAAAGGAAATGTGATGAATCGATTCATTTAGCCGGAACGTGCACTGTTTACCGTTTCGTTATATACGTATAGGCCATTTAAAATATCATAATTCCCTCATCAATTACCACCGCGACTTTATATTTGTCGAATGCTATAAAATGGAATCGATTTTATCATGCAGCTTCGTGTATTACATGCGGGCAAAATACATTCGAGATTAAAATTCCTTTTGGGACAAATGCTTCTCAATGACGTTCCGCGCATTCTCATGTGTTCTACGTTTACGCTGCTTTGAGCGGGAGGAACTTTTATCTGGGTCAAGAAATCTCGTCGCATGAGTACTGGAATGCGGAAACGATAGTACGAAAGAGATTTTATTGGCGCGTTATAAAGAGGGATTGGGTAACGCGCATTTCTTTCCTACTTTCGTATATATGTATATACGTGTGTATATGTATATATATATGCTTTTGAACTACATGAAACCTTTGGATTTTAGCAACCCCCGGTATGTGTCATACGCTGCCATTCAGGCACTGCTGGATTCCAGCTTTGGCCATTGACGTATACGTTCCGAGTATGTGCGTCGTTTGGCAACAAATGGCTGGGCTATGGAGATGCAGGTCATTGTTCGTTTCCGTCGTTACGACGCATTTTTTCGTTATACCAATCTTGTTTCGTTTCCCTATCGTGGATGGCACGAAATTATCCGTGCTCAAGTTCTACGCCGTTAACGAGAAACTTGCGATATATTTTCTCGAACTCAAAAATACGACAAACACAAACCGTCCCTTATAGAGCGAGGGAAAAATAGGCTCCCGAAATAACAGGCTTAACTAAATTATTCAAAGTCGCGCTTTACTGAAGTAAGGAATACGAAACACGAACTTTGACGAAATGTAAAAGACCCATTGAAATGCATTATTCAAGTCTCGTTTTGGTATGAATTGCCAAATATGGAATAAATTTCAGTAAAGCTATATTAAATGTGTTAATGGATTTAGCTATATATCGCGCCAGCTCGTTGAGGATTTTCGCAGTAACACGACGTAATGCAAAATATATGTATACGTATAATAATTTATTAAACGTACAAAGGAAATAATAACATCGTCATTTATTAATTAATACTTTGCCTCACCAGTTTCATTACGCCTGTTCTATCATTATATCTCCAATAATGTATGCATTTCTCAGAATTTAAATAATAAATTGCAGGTTTTATAATTGCCTGATAACAAGCGCAATATTTCACCAGCATACCTTACAATTCTTTCGAAATTATTTGAACGTTTCATCGGTCCCGATGAAATTTCATCGGGGGCAGCTTCTATACTTGCTACAATTTTCGTAATATTCTCAAAATTGGCAGCGTTTTATATTCTTTTTAAGATCTTCAAATATACGAGACAATTTTTGTTTGTAATAATTTCTTATGTTTTAGTAGTTTAGATATTCAATACTTTTGTGAAAATATTGGTGCTTTTGTTGACGGTGTCCAAGGCGAAAGAAAGTCAATAACGATGACCATTAGGAAGAGTGCACCATCCCTTCCCCAAAATTGGGTTGCAGCTTTCGTCCGTGTTGTTCTTCTCCCATTCGATTTCTCTGAGTTCCAAATGTCCCCAGGGCGAGAAGAAAGAGAATAAACACGAATATTCCCTTAAGACAGAATTCATGGTCGATTCTTAAGATACAAAAATGCTACATTAACAGATAGCTCTGAATATTTCTGAGTTTTTAAAAATAAGTAAGAAATAATGTATAAAGACTCTAAAAAGCGTTTTTTTTTTTTTTTGGGTCATCAAACTCTTTTAACTTTGAATGTTGTTTCCGCCGAGAAACGATTTTTCAAGTTTTTTACTTTTAAGAAAGTTTCAGTAAAATATATTAAGTTTACTTTTTTAAAACGTGATAGAATATTTAGGGGAAAATTACCTTGTCTAGTGTTTTTAATGAGAATAGTGCTTAAAATTGTTCTTTGGACCATTAACGAAAGCAAAATACAAGACATAATGTACCAAAACTACAACAAATAAAGATAATAAAGCTCATACAATCTTATTACTAATGAAATCTGTATTTAATGCATAAATGCATTTCGCATTACTGTCAAGCGAACAATTAGTTAAATGTTCCGGAACTAAAATATTACCATTAAAGACGGATCCGAGGTCTTATTAAGCCGTTAAAGAATGTCGACAAGACCAGCGGTGCTCTCATTAATTCATTCATGCGCGTCGCTAATTACATTACGGGGTATTTGGCTATCTTCGAACAACCGTAGGTAGTCATGCAACAAATGTGCCTGACGCGCTAACTACGCCAGTAATAGATGCTCTTCACTGTCCACTGGTGAATGCGGCATCGGTACTAGATTGTCCTTACGTCAAAATGAGGCCACAGTGATGTGCAAACATCACCCCAGTGCTCACTCGAGGATATCCTAGCCATCAGCTGTCATCGTTAAACCCGTAAAACGTGGTTTTGTCACCAAGAATGTATCAATCACTGGAGAGCGAAACAGGAGAATTTCAAATATGTCATTCACCCATTTTTTTTTCAAGATTATTGGATCATAATCAATAGGTAAGTGATTTGGAAAAATGTAAATCGCGATTGCACGAGTTGATTAAAGCTATAGGATTTGTATATACAATTTACGAAAGCATTACATTAAATTGCAAGTTAAATGAGTTCAATTTACAAAAAAATG
This sequence comes from Trichopria nigra, assembly GCA_030522945.1. Taxonomy (NCBI): domain Eukaryota; kingdom Metazoa; phylum Arthropoda; class Insecta; order Hymenoptera; family Diapriidae; genus Trichopria; species Trichopria nigra. The sequence goes on along the minus strand of JAPYZR010000293.1, from coordinate 8,778 downwards.
TCATGCGTTAAGATTACAACCCCTTATTTTAATCTTCTTGTGTGTCTTTCCAGGGGAATAATAAATTTCCCATTAATCACGTAGTCGGGATCTATAGCAGCGACTTACAAATTACCCAATGGTATTCGCCTTTTATGAAATATTGGAATTCGTTTTCTTCCACGTGAAAGAAGTCTTTTCTGGCTTCACTCGCGTTCCTCTCCTCCCCGACGCTATACTTTCTGCACTCTCAACTTTCCCACGCTCCAATAACTGAGTGCTTTTCTCGGTAAAAACGTTCGTAGACATATAACTATTGTGAAATGTATTCGCAAAAGTCCAACTATAACATCCCGCTTCTGATCTCGACGACGGTAAAGAATACAAGAATCTCGATATTGCATTGAACTCTTCTTCTTCGTTGCGACGCTTAAATCCCTATTTCCTCATCAATTCATGACTGCGGCATCTCTCTGATTTTCATTCTTTTTGGTAGTTTTTTTTTATAGATAACATGGTAAATAACGAATGAAATTAAACCAGTAAAATATTAGAATTATGCACATGCTGCTTTAAATGTAACGTTTATCGTCATGGTTAGAGATTCAGTTTGCAAGTATAATAAGACATTCATTGTCAAGTCGGTGTATTATAAGGAACATTAAATAAAAATTATGATTTTCTTTAATTCAACCTCTGGGATTTTATTGATTCCTCATCCGGTTATTGTTTTAGGATCTTTTCAGAGTATTACATTACATTCATAAATTTATGTCGAAAATTCGCTTCTTGCCAAGAGAGTATAATGTGTCAAGACCAGGGGTTGCGCGGCATCTGAAAAAGAGCACTCGAAACTTATGGCAAGGCTGCATCTAATGGCTCAGACGATGTCTCGTTTAAAGGGTTAACCTGTACGAGTTAAACAAGGATAGAAGGAACTTATTATTATTATATATATATTAGTCAATTATTAATAAGAAATGTTTAAGAAAAGTTTTTGTTCAGTACATTATTCCATGTAGTATTCAGTATAACGAACAAAATCAAATCAGTTGTCGATAATGCTTCATAAAAATGTCATATTCTGACAAAATTTATTTCATTTAAACTAGATTATCCATTTTAAAAAATTACTAGTATATTAGATAAACGTATCAGTGTCTGGACAAGACCTGCAACCTAGATCAATTTTGACACTTGTTTAGAGACATATGGAGCATTGATTATAGTGTCCAGTTGTAGGTTTATGGCTAGTCATTAGTCGTTTACCTTACCAGATGTCGGAAGAAATTGATCAATTAAATAATTTAATACTCTATTCCAGTCGCGGAAAAATGTGTCAATAAGGCAAAATTTACAAGACTGGTTTACACGTCAAAGAGGTTGCTACTTATTCATTCGCGCCATTATAGTATAAAGCTCCATTGATTAAAAAATCGATTCAGTATTTAGCTTATGTTTCTAACATAAAATAAGTTTAACAATTAAATCACATATTTTAACACCATTTAAAGAAAGTAAAACGAAATAAATTAAACGTTTCACGTATTTTCAAAAATAGCTTACGTCAAACAGGAACTTATCGAGAAGACACAGAGATTAAAAAAGAATAATCAGTTCTTGAACCGATAAGATTGAAATAAGTGGTAGATAAGGAGGACAATGCAGCTAGAAAGGCCCTCGAATTCATTTTTATACTGAATGAAATGCAAAGCTTTTATTGTTTTCCCTAAAACCGACTGCGGCTTCAAACTTTTGAAGTTACTTAACGGAGTCACGCAAAGTCGTAGAAAGTTTGCAAAGGTATGTACAGCTCTGAGCAAACGTAGTTGTACGAATCTCACTATGAAATCTAGTATTCGAGAAGAAGAAAGTTGCGAGAAGTATGCGGAATATTATGTTTCCACCTAAAATTAGCAGATTTGTTCCCCTGGGAAGATTTCGGAAGTTTTTGTTTACGAGTGCTGGAATGCGCGAACATCCATTTTGTAAATCAATTATTGCTCGCAAGTCAAAATTTCAATATTTTTCACGACCTCTAATCCTCCGAACTGGTCGTCGATTTGTTCTTTCGAAGCTTCTTTTTTAAATCTCCATTTAACGAATGTTTCATAATTACTCGAAACTTATTGTGCATCCGAATTGCAACTCGCGAACAGCACGAATGCAACATTAAGATTAAATCGCTAGTTTCGCAGGCACCGCTTTTAAATATACAGACCCACGTGTCACTTATTCTCACAAAAGGAACGCTTTTTTTATTTAGTGGTTACTGCGACACTGCAGCAGCGCAACGTTCGCAATTTATTTTGCAAATACTACAATAAAAATTCAGAACGCGGAGCTAGAAGAGCACTTCCGTTCCAACACTAGCGACGTTTCCATTCCTTCGTTCCGTCCGTTGGCCGTAATTTTTGTTTACCTTCACGAATGTTGCGCTACTATAAGGAAGTAATTTGGTAGTCCAAGAGAGGTCGGATAATCGTATAGCAATAACAATCATCGCATTGGGGGAAATTGCGCCGCAGTAGAATATCCGCCGTTAGTGAGGTGGGACAATAAGGGGACAAGGACAAATGCACTGCAACGCTGGTGGTGAGTCCGCGAGAAAGAATCCCACGAGGTGGAGGCGCAAAAGTTCTATCCAGGAAGTTGAGCTTCATCAGTCCTAAGACCTTCCTTCCGCCGCGAAGATGCCGGGTGATTTTCCTCTAATTACAACCTCCCACCGCAACGTTTGGCCGTGCCTTTCGACGAATTTAAAGGGCCGTTTTGTTTTCCACGCTTAACAGAAAGCTTCCGATGCCGAGAAAGCACTGAACCGCAGGTTCCTTCCTTCACGCCCGACAGAGTCTCAATTTACTTCAAGGTTCAAGGAGACTCTACATATATATGTGTAACAATGTAACATAAAGTATATATATATATATATATATATATATATATATATATGTACGGCATGTCGTTGCAGTACTTGTCCTCGCTGTGGGCAATGTTTTACGCGAGGAAACACCCTCTTACTTCCGTTTCCCAGACGTCTTATGCTACGTGTTTTGCGAAGCACATGCATGCAAGAAATATGACTGTGTAGTTCGTTTATCGCGTTTATGTTAAATTTTGGTTACTGTCGCCGTTTATTTCTTTAACCTATATTTGTTCTGTTTCTTACGTATTATTGAATTGAAATCATTATTATTTTATGTGTCTTTGTAAAATGTCAGTTGAAATAATTCTATCATCTTTCAGCATTTTTAATATTAAAAGAATTTCAGAGATATCCTATATTGATAGGAAACTTAATCGATTGTAGTAGAATGTGAATGGGTTATTAAATTCATATCAAACTTAGTATGAGAGATGATAGCATTAGTAAATAATCGAGTAGGCCCTGTCTAAATAAAGTATAGAATCACAATAGTAAAAATAATTTATGATTTCGAACATTTACTTAAAATTGAAAATCGATAACAACACCATCGTTACAAATATACTTGTGATAAGAACACTTGGTTAATTTAAAAGGGATTGGATAATGTTTAAAATTGAATGCGAATTATTTCAACCGTCCGTCACATCCGTGATTACTCTTAATCTGGGAAGTGATGTGAGTGGCGCATTTCTAGTAGATAAAAACGTAAAACTCTCTCGAAATTACGTACTTGGAGATTTTAAATCCCTTTAATATCAGTCTGGAATTTTTGATTATTCATGTTTCCAGGTCGATTAATTCAAAGTACCGCTGATTTACGACGAATTTAAACGTAAAATTGTAGCGTATCTATTGGCTCGTAGATTGCGTTCTGTTTTTATTTGTTTTCCGTGCAGTATATAGTGAAAAATTACCGAATGCGGAGCGTTCCCATGTTCCCCTCGGTAATTTGCGACACGTCTATGCCGTGACTAATCCCCTGCAGTTTCGAATTTTAACAACAGAATCCAGCCATACGATTATTATTGAAACTTGATCCACGTTTAAAAAGAAGATAAATGATTAAATGAAGATAAACGAACAATCCACAATATTGGTCGAATTAGAAAAGCGAAAAATTCAAATTGATTATGAGAAGAGAAATTCAACGTAATCTTCGCAAGATTGAGCACATCCCTTTATAGAATGAAAAAAAATTGATATAAAAACAACGAATAAATGTATCTCGATTGTTGTTGCAAATCATTATAAACAAAGAGGTAAATTAAAATGTTAATATTTATTAATTTGATCAAATCCTTCATCATGGTAAGATTGGGATTCGAAATTCCCACATTCCACGATGTACCTGTTTTTCCAGGAATGAATGAAGAAAGTGCTCGTTGGCAGATTTAGATTAGATACAAGAAAGCCTTAATGCATCTTTTTGCGTATACCTATATGTTTGCATTTCATTCTAGCATTACAACTAATTTGACAAAGAATCATGTATGATTTTACTTACACTTATAAAACTCTGTCTTATAGTGTTGGCATGACGCTCTTCTGACAATTCGGATTTCATTTGTTACGTTTGAATTACATGCATTTACTTCTGATATATTATAGGTGTTTCGTTGAGGTCATATGAAACATGAAATTCTAAGTAATGATTTAGAACTGAAAATGTGTTTATATATTTATGCTGTAATGGATGGTGGCAATTCGTCCATGGACAAAAATTGGACGTACATTGGATATTCACATTTGCATGAATAATGGACATCCAGACCAACAAGTACATTAAACGATCAGATTTCGTGTGTTAGAAAATCAATTTATGGTTACGTCCATTCTACATCCATTGTACATCCATTGTACGTATCCGATAAAAGTTCGATGGACATCCAATGGATGTACTTTTAAATTATATAATCATGTAATGTCCACAGTAACGTCATCTGTGATGTGTCACCTTATTTGTACTATACCAGCTTGCACCTTAGTTTAGATTTGAAGATATGACAATGAATTCTGCGATCTATTCTTTTATCATGGTATATCACAAAATAGGTTAATTCTGTTAGAATCGTAAAAAATGTTTGCATAGCGACAGAGAAATTGAATGGCATACGATATGGTCAAACGTGGTAGAGTCATGAAATACTTGCGGAATATTGCCGAGCACCAAGCCAGTCGATTAAATAAATTTTAGATCACAATGGCCGAACTTTATAAGCCCGGGTCGCAAATGTACCGTATTAAATGAAATTACGAATAATAGATGTGCCTTTGACATTGTGCCAGTGACATTGTGTTGGGTCGGCGCGCACTCGCGACAGTGCTCTGCTCTGCATCGGGCTTCCATTTACATTATACTTATCCATCAGGTATCCAGCACGAGCTTGATCGCGGTCAAGCACGTTGCAGTTTGAAGCAGTACAGACGAGCGTAATGAAATCGTGTCGACGCGAATTACACTTGAGTGGGTGATCAATACCCGATTAATTATGCCGGAGCTAATGTAATGTCAACACAATCTCGCTGGGTAGAAGCCGAACCGAGGCTCGTTTTCATGGGTTGCTTGTCACCGTTGCCAACGGGCACTGCGAATTGTCGTTGATGTCGATTCGTAATCCGTTCACGCGGCGTATTCGCAGTGTTCACGGATCGTAAAAGGAAATGGGATTTTTTGTCCCTCGGCGCGCGTGTCGTCGCATGGCGAATGCCGAAACCTCATCGTATACTCGAAGTAACTTTGTTTTGTACTTAATTGAAGCTTTTATGATTCTATCGCGAATGGATTTGCCGTTTGTTTGAGTCGCGCGTAACCTACGAATGCAATTGTCATTTTAATTGCGACAGAGGCGAATTCTTTATGATGAAAATATCGCTTTATCCCCTTGAAAATAAAAAGACATTCCGAATTCGATCAAGTTCACACATTATATCCTGATGGTTCTTTTTTATTCACTGCTATCATGAAACAAAGGTTTATCATATTGCAATATGATTTTTTCTAGAATAAATTTATATATCTTGAATCAATCTAGATTGGAGCACAAAAAATCCCATCCAAAATGTTTGGTTTAGACCTGCTAAAATGTGATGCTCTGATTTACAATAGTCAATATCCTTTATCGGATTTGGGATTTTTCTCAAAAATATGACGCCAGTGGATTTATGAAATTACTGAAAAAAGGCATTCGTATTTTTCCATCTGTACTCAGCGTGAGCGGTATCTTTAATAATTATTCCGTCGAAAAAATGTGCCGTAATTTTCCACAAATAGTTCATTAGTCCAATTATCACGAAATTGGTCAATTGCTAGTATAATGTCTACCATCTCGTTACCCTTTACGATCCCGTGCTCCCACAGGGAAGATGAAAGAGACAGAACATTTCTCCAGGATATACGTGCATGGAAATGTAATGTTACGAAAATACAAACTGACAAAGGTCTGTTCCGTTGAAGGTAGTCATGTCCTTTATAATTAACAATTATATTACAATCCTTTCTATTATAATCGTAATAAATGTGAATAATGATACGGAAAAGAATCACGAAAATTCTTTCGTACAAAATAAAATGGCTTTTTAAAAATTTCCGTCAAAGTTGCTTACGTGCAACAGTACTAGAGGATTACGATTAAATCCCTCCAGTCTTTACGTCATCCCTCGTTAGCATTTTTATGCGGAATCGACAAGCTTGCAAAAAATGCGCGAGGCACGCCCGTAGGCATCCGAGTCATGTAAATGCGCCGAATGAAACAAGACGAAGAAAAAAAACAATCTGCCGCGTGTCGAAATTACATTACCCGCGGAGACACGCTTCCAAAGAAAGAGCGAGAGTATGCAAGGAATGAGAAAGACAAGTAGCGGCTGTTCGAAAGGGTGAAGGAGGGATAGCGGATGGTGGTCGGAGTTGCAGTCAACCACACAGCCAACGAGTCAACCGAGGGAAGGCGCCTTGCGGCGTTCTACTACGTGACCTGCAATTTGCCGTCGAGGAAAAATGGCACTGTCACACGGCACGCCTGATCGTGTTAGGGAAACCGTCTTTCTTGACGATTTTCTTCACAAGCCGACGAATTTCTCCCCGTGAATCTTGCGCAGTGCTTGAGCATTCGGTCAGATTTTAACATCTTCGATGGGAAATGTGCAAGATTTTTGAGATAACAATGGTTTTTTGCGGTTATGACTGAATATTCACAGACGTTCCTAAATCAAGTATGATCTGACCAGGCGTCATCGCTAACAATATTTATTGTCATCTACATCTACCAAATTCATATGTTATGTGTTCAAATCTGTCAGCTTCAAACGTCGCTAGTAAAATTGTAGAGTCCCAAAAGATACTAGACGTCCATTGGACTTACATCGAATGTCCAGGTACTTGTCCATTAACACAATAGACGTCCACATCAATGACAAACGAACGTACATTGTCCGTCAAATATATCCGATCTGGACGAGGAATAGACGTTCATCGGTCGAGCTCATTGCGAAATAGTAATACACGTCATTTTTTATCAAAAATGAATTCAACATTCGATATTCGTCCTAATTTCAAAACACTGATGCCACGGTATATTTAATATTCCAACTTTCAGCTGTCTTTTTTTAATATTCTCAAGAGCTGAAAAACTACGGTCTGTTTATTGACAAGAGATGCTTTCAACATTCTCAGAGAATTGGCGCTGGGATCCCAGCAAATCGAAAACGCATTGAAAGATCAAAGTACGAATTAAAATGGATTCAAATAGATTGAAGTTGATAACTGGGATGCAATTTTAGAATGGTCAAACCCATTGGATTGGACGTACGTTGAACGTATTTTCAATGTCCGGGAAACAGAAATGTAAATAAGGTATATGCTGACGTGGCAGTTGGTGATGAAAAAAGTGAAGACAACTCTACGCAATTACAAACTCGATAGCAAGAAGAACCTATCATAAATAAAATTTGGGCTCAGGCCTGAATTAAGGATGATGGATTGTACCAAATATAGTGTAAAATCAAAATCACGTCTGGTCATTTTACAACTTCTCTTAACTATTTCGAAGCAATCATCGATCTGATCAGATATAATTTAATATATAAATTAATGATTTCCAGGCATATTAATATAATTGAGATGAAATTTTATGATGAAGATTGATTTTAATATAAATTTGAGATCTTTATAGATACGGTCGCAATCCAGATTCATGTCAACATGTCTAAATTATGTTGATTAGAGTTCATAAGGTCTTGGGATCCTAAAATCACAGATTGCGAAAGGAAATACATGTGATTACTCACATTCTTAACTTCATTCTCGGGAAAATTGATCATATATGTTCCAGATATGGTGACAATATATATAAATATATTCTTATATCAGGTAAAAAATCCGTATATAATTATATATCGTTATATCTGGAACATATATGATCAAGATATAATCATATATGATTCAGATATAATTGTATCTGATCCATTTTTGCCGGGTTATGCGTTTCCAATGGTAATCAATGCCAACATTCGAGAAAGATAAGCTATTGTTGAAATATGATAAATTAAAAATTTATTGAATTTCATTCATATAAGTAGTACGTGGGAAAAATATTTAAATTTGATAACCTCTATAAAAATCTGATTTGCATATATTCCGAGATCCCGTTTCTCCTTTCTAGACTTATTGGAGTATTTTTAACGCGGTTTATTAAGGTATATTTGAGCTTGCGAAGTTTCTCGAGAAGGGGACGTTCAAGGAACGACATTTCATGTTTTTCTCTTATTTCCCCATGATAGCCCAGTCAAATTATACATTTAGCGGGAAAAAATTCTGAACAGAAAAATTCCTTTTGAGGGGGGTTGGGGGCATATTCAAGAACTTAAATCTGAGT
>JAPYZR010000292.1:0-37236 GCA_030522945.1 Trichopria nigra | reverse complement strand
ATACATTTTATACATTTTATACATTTTATACATTTTATACATTTTATACATTTTATACATTTTATACATTTTATACATTTTATACATTTTATACATTTCTCAAATATCATTAATTCTATTAATTTTATACATTTCGTATATTTTTTACATGTTACACACAAATTAGCACCTATTATTATAAATTCTACAGTTTATAAATTTTTTAAAAGATTTATTAGCTGACAGATTATTTACTCTTTCTTTTTCCCGTAAATACCCTTATTGTCCATTTTTTACTAACCCTCTTCAATCTGTCTGTCATCTTGCTGACATTTACGAATGCGCTACATAACGCAGTGAAGCAATCAGAAAGTAGAAACACAGCATCCCCAGATCCAACTTTGGTTCCGTGTGAATTAAATCTAAATTCAAATGCATTTACCATTTTAACTAGAATAGTATGGCGAGAACTCAATTAAAGAATGTTCCATTGTTCAAGTTTGCAATGTACTTGCTGAATACCCGTTATTCACTTTCATTCGATTATCACGAACAAAAGATATTTTGCAATGTATAATTTACGATGAAACAAAACATTTTCATTTTTACTTAAGAGTGTATATTATTTTTACATCCAAACAATAATTTTACTATATGAATCATACTAATAGCCATCGCTTCTTTTCCATATCATTCTCATATATTCTTGTCATTTTGTTTCATTCTTCCACCAGTCTGTTTTTTCCTCTCTTGCACTGTGTTTCTGAATTTTGTCATTACTGATCATCCTCATCAGCTCATCATCTTCCTTTTCCTCCAAGTCTTTCAGTTTCTCTTTACACACACACACATAAAACAAAAGATCTGCCATTTTTTTGTTGTAAAACAAGTTCTAATCATTAAAAAAAAATCCTTCATCAACCAATATCCAATAAGCCATTTCGTGGCTTAATAATAGTTGATTTACAAAAAACATCGATTTTTTGATAATGATAACTACACAATTTCTAACCTAAAATATTCAAATTAAAAAAACAAAAAAGTAGATATACCGTCAAGTCCAAATCTAGTTTAGAGCTACTTTATGCGTTTTTCATGGCGGTTAAAAAATTTTACGTAAATTCATGAAAACTGCAAAAAAGCTCCCTAAAATATATTTGGACTTGATAATGTATCTATATTTTATTTGTCATAATAAAATTGTAACGTTAATAATTCTAGAATGTTCCATTGCAGAGTACGCTTCAGTAACAAGTTCGCGCGAAGGTGCATCTGCTTCCTACGTGGAATCCTCAGTTTCAGCAAAAAGCGCAGAGGCATCATCGACCATTCAAAGCGGTGGAAAAATTACGGAATCCGCAAGCTCTTACGAATCTACCGCAATTGGCGGTGGCATAAAATCCATTGCCGAAACGAGGAAGGCTAAAGTGCAACTTAGCACCAACGATGCTGGAAAACCAGTGTTCGAAAAGACGATCGAGGGTTGCAATATCGAACGTAAGTGTGCGACCTTTCTCAAAATTTTATTTTATCGTAAATAACAGCTCTATCGCGGTGTTGTAATCGATGACTTGAGACTTGATTGTCATCTTACAGTCACAAAAGCCAAGTTTTAAAGTTTGACGACTTTTGAAAGCTCATTATCATGAAAAACTGAGAGTCGCCTTCAAAGTTTTAACACGTTTTCTATCACGAATGGAGTGGTTGCGTTTCCTTGATTTATTAAGATAATTAAACAATATTAACTTTACGTTAATTTTATTATTCGTTAATGTTCTTTTATTGCTGCATAGCAAAACACAATAAATGTGTCACTCAAAGAAAGTAAATCGTAATCAAGAGACGTAGCAGTCTCTCAAATTACATTCTTATCCTCTCGATTTTTGAGAATCGTATAACGTGTATTAATAGGAAAAATAATGGAATGGCAAGTACACAATACAAACTCACGACGAAATACAAAAGTGATAATTATATATACCTCATGTGTATAGTTAAAAGTGAGCTGTAAGTTGGTGATGCACGATATGAATAATTTTCGAATCGTAAATGAAGTTTTTCCTGTTCTAGCAAATCGAGAAAAAATGGCTATGATACACATTATAGGTAAAGTGAAAGTATCGTGGTTGTTATTCGCCGTCATTATACGCCTTATATAAATAATTTTTATTAGATAATTTTTCATTCGTATACTCTGAAAATTGGAGAATTCTTATTATTGTTTGAACAATACATTTCCAAACAATGTATAGTTTTATTATTTCTGGAGATTTTTTATTTTTTATTGAAAAGTACAGTATAGTTGCGTTTTCCAAATACAAATATTTTATAAAAAAAAAAAAAAAAAATACTTTTTCAGAGTTCAACGCTATAAAAATAAAGCCGAGCCGACATAAGTGTCGTTATTTTTGTTTCTTCATTTTTATTCCAGCGGCTTTAATCATGTCAGACATGTACGCTTGAAGTCACGGCGGCAACTAGAAAATGCTTTTACGCTAATCGTTTATGTATATACAAGTATTTTTATGTCACACATACATACACGACACCTGGTTCGCATACTAAAACACTTTTCCACGAGCCATTTTAGTTTTGCTTTTTGGCCATTTTTTACGCCAATCACACTCACACACACGCTCGCACACATACACACACGCACACATTACAAACATTTCTTAAACAATTTTTTCAATATTACAAGATCACGATTTTTTCCATTAAGTAGATGGAGAGTACATATTTGAAACATTTTAGTTTCACGTATAACGTCATTTATGTCTTGTCGTTCAGTCGATAGTTTCTGTTACTTCACTAGTGCTTGAAATAGTTTAGCAGGGTTGGGTAGTTAAAAGTCGAATGAAATGGTTAAAAAGTTGAATGTTTTTAATTAAATTTTTTAATTCCGTAACTTTCAACTTTAACTCAACTTAGTTAATCAAAATAATTATCCAACCCGTGTTTTTGGTGTTAAGTCTCACGAATATTTTTTTAGTTTTTAGTGACATACTTTCTTCTTTCGATCATTTAGTCGTGACATTACGTCGTAGTATCATTTGATGTCAAGTATCAGTGCGTAATTCACATGTACAATATCTATGTGTTTTTATGTATGTGTTTTCCGTTCATGAATATTTTATACTTGTTTTATATCATTTCATAATGTATCACATTCATAATTGGGCTTTTTAAAACTCATCACTCAAAGTCGAGAAATTCTGTAAAACGTTATTGATTGATTACACAGCTGGCGAATGCGCCATTTTCGAGTGCGTGCTCAAATCTTCGGAGTCGATGACGGGCCTGCATTGGTTGAAAGACAATAAACCTATGGACGACAAGTTGGCCGACAGAGTTAAGACGACGCAAGAGGGAGATCTCTTCAAGCTGCAAATTGAAAATGTCTCCGAGACTGATTCAGGAATTTACATCGCGCGTGCTGCCAACACTGACGGCCAGGCAACTTGCACTGCTCAACTCGTTGTTCAACAATGTATGGAATCATCACAATATACCTACTGCTAAGGAATAAACCATTAAACTTTACATTTATAACTATTTTTTTTACAATTTAGTGACGTCCGAAGAAAGAAAGGCGAGAGCTGAAGCGAATGCACCAATTTTCTTGGTGCGATTAAAAGATACAGAACTTTTGGAAAACACGTACCTCCGATTCATGATCAAGGTGAAAGGTGACCCTAATCCCGACATGCAGTTGTAAGTGAAAATTTTGGATGTTGCTTGAAAAAAAAAAAATATTTTCTACTCTTCAGTACTAATTTTCTCTTCTCGTCATTCACAGTTACAAAGATGGCGTCATAATAGATTCGAAGAACGAGCGTGTGAAGATCGTCGATGAAAAGGGTGACAAAGGCTTTTACGAACTTGTAATTGCTGACGTTCAAAAACAAGACGCCGGCAAATACTCGTGCACCGCGACCAACCGATTCGGCGAGGCATCCTGCGAAGGTACGGTCTCGGTCACCGATGAGAAACTTCACTTCTTGGGACTTCCGGAAGGAATGTTGGAACCTGGCGAAGAACCGAAATTCAGGTGGTCTCGAGACGGCGTTCCTTTCGATCCTGAAGAAAGATTCAAAGTCTTGTTCAAAGATAGCGAAGACACTTTGGCCCTGGTCTTCCAACACGTCAAGCCTGAAGACGCTGGTTTGTACACCTGCGTCGCCCAAACCAGTACTGGAAATATCAGCTGCAGTGCCGAACTGACCGTTCAGGGAACCGTCAATCAACTTATGAAGGAACCTGCCAAACCTGTCATACAGTCCGAATCTAGGACATCTGAGGTCAGCGCCGGAGGTTCAGCTATGCTCGATCTTCAGGTAAGTGCTGCGAAAGATCGTTATTATTATTCGAGATGTTGATCCGAATATTATACAGAAACAATAATGAATGAACACGTTCATCCTTCATAAATTGAAATATATATGTGATTTTGTAACTTTAAACAATTATTCAATCCTATCCTACAGGTGAAAGGATTCCCAAAGCCAAACATAGTATGGACAAAAGATGGCAGTGAAATTATCGCAGGTGGCAGAATCAAGTACTTGTGGGAAGATGAGGAATCCCTCTCGTTAGTAATAAAGAACGTGACCGTTCAAGATGCCGGAATATACAAGATCCGCGCCAAAAACGAATTGGGCGAAGACAACACCCAAATCGAGCTGATAGTCAAGTCTGCGCCGAAGATCATCAAAGGAATGAGCGACTTCACCAGCCAAATCGAAGAAACCATGAAAATGTCGGTACAGATTCAAGCGTCGCCCGAACCAGAAGTCAAATGGTACAAAGACAACCAAGTCATCCAAGGATCCGATCGTATTAAGATCATTAGAGAATCCAGTGATACGTACAGCCTCGTCATCAAAGACGCTCGTTTGGAAGACTCGGGATCGTATTCGATTTCAGCGAAAAACGAAGTTAACCAAACTTCGCAATTTTGGAACGTAACCGTCAAGAAACCTCCGAGGATTACGAAGAAACTTGGAGGACCCCAACTTATCGAGGCTGGTGACAGTCTGACGTTGCTGATCGAAGTCGAAGCTGTTACTCCGCCAACTGTTACGTGGAAAAAGGATGGAGAAATAATAGAGGAGAGTGAGAGAGTGAAAATTATACAACAGGGCAATAAGTATTCCTTGAAGATTAGCAGTCTCGAGGGAACGGATGCCGCCACCTACAGGGTTGAAGTGGTCAATAAAGATGGCATCAGCGTCGACGAAACTGGAATTCAGGTGCGTAAATTTTCATAAGACCATTGGGTAATTATCATTCGCAGATTAAGTAACTTTAAATCAATTGTGTGTTACCAGGTGAAATGTGCGCCATTATTTAGGACGAAACTACAGGACACAATAGCCAAGGAGAACGAAGCAAACCTCCGCCTCGTCGTGGAGGTTGAAAGCTTCGCGGAATCCACTGTGAAATGGTACTTTAAAGATTTAGAAGTCAAAGAAGATTCGAAAGACTTCACCACGTCTCAAGAAGGTAATAAACACACTTTGGTGATAAAACAAGTGAAGACGGAGCTTGCTGGCAAATACACCTGCAAGGCCAAGAACGAGTGCGGGGAGAGTAGAACCGACTCGAAGCTCACCGTTCACTACAGGCCGAAGTTACTGAAGAAATTGGCCGATCAAAAGGTCAAGGAGGGCGATACACTGACGCTCAACCTCCAAGTGGCCGGTGTACCAGATCCCGAAATTAAATGGTTCAAGGACGGAAAGGAAGTTAATGCCGATGCACGAATTAAAATCACAAGGGACAGCAAGCGCACCGAAAACTACGATCTAAGTGTAACGCTCCTGAGGGGGACTGACGGTGGCGTTTATGAAGTTCGTGCTGAAAATGAATTAGGTTATGTCACGAGCAAGAGTAAAGTCATCGTTTTGAGTAAGTAACCATTACTATGCTTCGTAATAGTTTAATCAGTTTTTTTTTATCTGATTCAAAACATTCGTAAATTATTTAAAACTCAACTTTCTTCGTAGTAAGTATTGACAAAAAGTATTATTTGTTTATCTTGTGACCACCTGATTTCCCTTCTTGTTTTCACTTCGTTAGTATTTCACCGATTGTCTTCCGTTTGTATTCCATTGTGAATTAATCCTCAAACACTTCTTTAAGTATAATATTATATTCATCAACGTTAGTAGTAACTTCAGTAAAAAGTAATCGAGGAACGAATTGAAATTCAAAACGCTACAATGAAAAATTGTAAAATCCTTTTTCTCAGCTAAAACAGAGGAAACGGTCGAGGAGAAAGTAGACGAATCTGCGAGAAACGTCGAAGAAGAAGACGTTACCGTAGAATCGCAGAAGGCTGAAGAATCTGGGCCCGAAGGTGATGTGACGTATTCACGATTCTTAATTAATCTCATAATGTTAAATTCATTATCGCTTAAAGTGACTTACCAAAACAATATTTCGATTCTTTTTTTAAAACTGACTATTCAAAACAAACAATATGAAAAATACCAATCACTTCATGAATTCCAAAGTTTACTACTCACATATTGTAGACTGAAATCTATACTCGATCGCGTTAACAAGCCTGCTGCTTCTGAAATTAGTCTTAAACACTATGTGAAACAAAAGATTCGATAGCGAGCAGGTTAAAGCTTCGTAGGTCTAGTTGTTTAGATGTAGTAGAATGTCTAATAAATTCAGGTCGGGTGACGATGGAGAAACACAAGGTTGAGGTCGTTAAGGGGTCCGGTGACACGATAACCATTTCAGTAGCCTCCACAACCGAACACGAGGCCATTCTCACAGGTACAGTCGGATATCAGACAGTCGCCAATACAATACGCTACAATAGTAACGCTTTTTTATAATATTGTAAAATAATTTTTTTTTTTTTTCTTTATGTTGCACCGAAGCAACTGTCCAAGATCACGCCACATAGAGTATACGCTCATCTCGTTATAGAATGAAAACATGTCTATAATATTTGACTTGGCTTGAAAGACAAATGTGGAAGAATGTTTTTATTCAATAAAAATATGAGCATATAAATCATGCGGTTGGATCTCCAACTGGAAAGTGGACGATTCTAGAAAGACCTGATAGGTCTTTAGAATTCTTGTCAAAGCAACTGTACGATGGGATATCAGTTATTTATTAGATCCTCGACAATTGACTAACTTCAAGCACAATTCACATCGTTTTAATGAAACTTGGTAATTAGGGTATTTTTTAGTAATTCATAATTCCAACAAAAAAGGAATACTACACACAGAAACATAACTTGCCAGTTGTCGAGGATAGAAGTGATCGATAACTAAAGTCTAATAACAATTGCTCTCAGGTCTACAAATTTTGAGATTGTGCGAGGAAAGAAAACCCCATAATTTCTGATGTAATTTTTGCGCCGTACCATTTCTCCAAGTTACATAATTTTCGATTTAAGAGATGATTGGGTCTAAAATACAAAACCCAGATATCTCTGAATCCTACTAGAATTCTCATGTCGAATTCAGATTCGATGTCGAAAAAATAAAGTGAAAAGGGATGTTTCACTTACGATTGTCAAATCCGTGTAGACCTGAGTTATCGTGGTACTAAACGCTTCTGCAAATGACTGCTAATTACGCACTAAGTAGTAATTAACTGCTGTAAATTAGTTTCGGTATAATTCGAGCATAAGCGATTGTTTGATCCATTAATCGTCTGCGAATGGGTATCGTGGAACGTAACGTACTATACTAAAGTCAACTTGAATGTCCGGTCAATCTCATCCAGAAGTAATGAAATAGCTACCCCATATCTGCCCGGTTTTGTAGAGATTTTATAACGAAGGATTCGTACTTTCATTTTTGTAGGCCCAGACTACGGTCTTTGTAGATGAATAATGGATCAAATTGCCTATATCCTTCTTGATCATTTTCGCTGAACAGCAATGCTTCAACATCACTCTATCCGCTTTGCAAATTGACCATCGATTTAAGGAATGCGCTTGACTCACCCTGGCAAAAAAAAGTATCCTCGCAATCGTACCACCGCGTGATTATGACATTCGCGGAGATTCGCAGGTCCCGATGAGAGGCACTCGATCAGCAAGATGACGACGACGAAGGTAGAATGCCAGGAGATGAATACATCGGACAGTCCATTTGTCGAAGAGATCGCGTCTTACAGTTACACGGTGCACGACGAGAGTAACTCGAACAAAGTACAAAATGGAATCGTAGTGGAGGAATTTTCCGAAGACGACGATAAAACACGGTTACACATAAATCGGGGCGTTTCTATTGTCTCCGTATCAGATGACGAGTCGACGATGAAGGCGATTTCGAGGGACATCAGTACGGATGACGTTCAGTCAGCTGCTATCGTTTTGGATGAACACACAGCAGAGGAATGCTTTGGATTCTACGGCAAACGCGCAGAAGAAAATGTATTCGAAGAAGCCCGTACTCAAAGGGGCATGCTCTACAATGAAACGATTATCGAAGAAAGATCGATAGATGAATCCATTGCAGAAGAGCCGAAAGTCCATACTATCCGGAGGGGAAGTGGAGAAAAGGCATCGATTGAAAAGCGTCGTTTGTCACGCGAAAGCTCCACTCTCGTAGAATCCGACCTGTCCCGCAAGAGTTCTCTAATAACGGAAAGCATCGAGACCCAAGAACATCAAAATGCCACCATAGAGGAAAGCAAGCTCAGCCGACAGAGCTCGAAGGTTGTAGAAAACCAACTGTCACGAGAGAACTCCATCAAAACTGAAGTCCTCGAGCAGAAGGAAAAAAGGTCGGCGAGCCTCGTCGAAAACGGAGGTCACAGTCGTCGCAGCTCGGTTCAGACGAACAGCGGGCTTTCGCGGCAGAATTCGACAAAAAGCGAGAAACTGGAAAAGTCTAATCATCAGAATGGAACTTGGGAAGAAATTAAATATTCGCGCCAGAACTCGACGATTTCAGATGTCGAACAAAAGTCCGAGAGTGGAGTCTTGCAAGAAGGAAAGCTCTCGAGGCAATCGTCCAAGTTGGAAAGATTCGATTCGGAAGAGAAAAAAGCTGTAGAGCGACGATATTCGAGAGAATCGTCATTAAGGAGCGTGCAACAAGATGACGAAGAAGATGACGAGGAGATGAAGGCCCTTTTCGATCGTATTAAGAGACAACGCAGTGTCTTAGACGAGATTCTCGATAAACAGGAAGAGTTGGATAACTCGAACAGCGCAGCTACAATCAATGGCAGGCAAGAACAGGAAGAACTATCTGAAAAAGGTATGAGGAGATCGACCGAGGGGTTCGAGCTTTCTCGACGTTTTGCAGCGGAACTTCGAGTTTTCGTCTTTATTTCAGTTTGTGTATTCTTTTGAGGACTCGTAACGAGGCCAATTCCATCTCGAATCATGCAACGAACATAAGTTTGAATATTGAAATAATGTTTCGACAAATTTCAAATGTCAAACTTATTTTCGTTGCATAATTTGAAATGGAATTGAGCAAGACAGTCACGTTAAATGTCGCACATTCATACTTTCATTGTAAATCCAGAAACATTTGTTCACTATTTAATGCATTCCGTAACCAAAGAAATGTTTTGTGTTTTCAAATCCATAAAGTAGATCATTTTAAAGTGACTGTTTTCCTACCGTCTTATCTTCTTTAACTTTGTGTGTTCTGAATATTATGATGTTGTTTTTGTAAACTGAAAACTGTCCAATCAAGAATGCCTTTGTAATTAATTCTCATTCCAAGTCTCCATCATCTTAACGAATCTTTTATGTTTTCATAAGCATTGTGCCTTGTGTACTGCATTAGACCGATTAATAAACGATATAACAGCCTAATGTTGATGTTAGTGTTTTCTTATCTAACATGCAAATTATATATGTGAAGGTCCTCGGAAGTAAAACTTTTACCGACATTTCGTGCAAAAATCGAATTCATTTTGCGTAAAATGTCGATAATAGTTGTATTTTAAAGGGCCTGTAATGTTTGAGCTTTGCTTGCACAAAATAACTCAACGGAAGACATTACCCATGGGACACCCGAAGGATTTGACGATAAGTATATTCTGCTAATACTTTTTTCGTGCCTTTTTACATGACACGATTTCGTGCAAACAACATCAATTTACTTGCATCACTTTCACAAACAAATTTGTTTATTATATTGTTAAGATACAATCAGTATTTCATCATATATATATAATTTTTATTATTTCTAAAATTTCTAAATGGCAAATTCATTTTTTTTTCCGCGAGGCAATAGTACAGTTGCAATTCAACTCACAGGCTAACTTTTCCCTGCAGCTTCTCCGCAGATTATGAGCTCCACACTGGATGACCGTGACATGTTTGAAACTCAGAACGTCATGTTTGAAATCAAGGCCACGGGTTTACCAAGACCCGATGCTAAGTGGTACAAGGACGGAGCTGTTCTGAAAACATCACCTCGTGTTAAGTATCAACAGACCGGCGAAGTGTTTACTTTGAGCATTTCGAAAGCGGTCATGGAAGATTCGGGCCTTTATTCCTGTATCTTCACTAATAAACTTGGCGAAAAAACGATCGAAGGTTTCCTCAACGTCGAGTCCGTCGAAGATCTTCGAAAGCCGAGATTCAAAGAGCCGTTGAAAGATTGCGACGTTGATAAAGGAACGACTGGCACGTTCAAGGCTGTCGTGACTGGTGATCCTATTCCGGATGCTACTTGGTCAGTAATTTTTGGTCAGAATAAATAAATAGATTGAGGTCACAAATTGAAAATTACATAATAAATATGTTCAGGATATACATGGGACGTGAAATTCCACTGGAAGCCGAGGAAGAAGGACAGGAAATCAGGCACAAAGCTTCAGTAGAAACCACACCGATCGAAGATGGCCTGAAAGAATGCACGTACACTCTCGAAATTCCAGAGTGCTGCGCAGCTGATATCGGTCAATACTCTCTGAAAGTCACGAACAAATACGGCGAAGCACAAGCCAATGTAATTATTCCAATAAACATTACTATTTTTCATAACTCAATAGCTCTTAACCTTTTCTTTTTTGTAAATATCATTGCAGGCCGATCTGGATTTGCGCATCCCACCAGAATTCGAAGAATTTTACGACTTGGAAACACCAGTTGGGGAACCGGCTGAATGGGAAGTCACGATTAAAGCGAATCCTAAACCCAGCGTCGTGTGGGAAAAGGACGGCACAGACGTCACGGAAAATGACAGATTTTCCGTGGAAGAAGAACCAAAACTGAAGAAATACAAGTTGAAAATTAAGAGTGTAGAACTGGAAGACGCTGGACCATTCAAGGTAGTCGCTACGAACGACATGGGAGTAACGCCTCAAGAGATACAAATGAAGCCTTACAGTATGTACTTTAGCCGAATAAAATGCCTGATGAATAGTCGTCTAAATTAGGTTGTATTTTTCACGTTTCTGATTAATTGCAGCACTGAAACCTGAGTTTACCAAACCGCTGAAAGATCAGTCGGTACGCGATCAAAACACCTTCGAAGCTGAGATTCGAGTGACGGGTTATCCAAGACCGGCTATCAAGTGGCTGAAGAATGAAAATGAGGTCTTCGACGACATGAGACACACGATAACGACCTCGATCGAAGGGGAAGAAGTCGTCAGCAAACTCACCATCGAACGGTTCTGCGAAGGAGACACTGGGCCATTTTCGTGCGTTGCGGAAAACATGGCGGGAATAGCAACGAGCAACGTGGAACTTTCTTTAACGAGATTTCCGCCAAAATTTTTCAGATCCTTGCCAAAATCACTGGATTTGGACGAAGGCGAACCCCTTGAACTTTTCGCTCATGCTGACGGTAGCCCCATACCTGTCATCAAATGGTACAAAGACGGAGAAGAGATTAAGCCGGATGGTCATATAAAAATCGAAAAATTACCTGACGGAATGATGAAGCTTTCTATCGATCGTGTAACGCCAATGGATAGTGGAGCATATAAGGTCGTTGCCACTAATAGCGGAGGCGAAAATCCGTCCCAATGTGCCGTAGCCGTAAGGCGTAAGTTTACACGATTAAGTTACCAAACTACAAAGTGTTTAGATATCATTTAATATAAATAATAATCGACGATTATTTTTCATTTTCAGCCGATTCCAAACAACCAACATTTGCTAAATCATTGAAGGACACTAAAGCGCTAGTCGGCGAGCCACTAAGATTGGAAGCTCAAGTGGTAGCGTTTCCAAATCCTCAATATCAGTGGTTCAAAGATGGTCTTCCTCTAAGACAAACGAAGGAAGTGAATCTAATCAATGAACCGAATGGCATCATCGGATTGACAATTGATAAATTACGGCCAGAGGATGCTGGCACTTACTCCTTAGTAGTCTCCAATGTTCTTGGAGAAATCACAGGAACCGCTGCTGTAGTAGTAGAAGAAAAGGAAAAGAAACCGGCATTCGCAGCTACTCTTCAACCTCTGACCGTTGTCGAAGGATTTCCGGCCAAGATGGAAGTTAAGATTCTCGGCAAACCAACCCCTCTTCTCAAATGGACCCATAATGGAGTAGAGGTAACTTTTTAACTATTTCACTTTACAATATGGAATTCTTTTTTCGAAACAAGTACGTGTTACCAGTGTAACCCTTTCGTAGATTGTACCAGACGGAACTCACCTAAAGATCATCGATCAACCAGACGGTAGCCAGGCTCTGTTGATTGACAAGGCCAAACCGGGTGACGCTGGTGATTATCAAGTAACTGCAGTGAATTCGGAAGGTGAAGAAACCTGCAAGGCTAAGGTAGATGTAGCCGGCAAGACCACGGAAGGTGCTCCAGAAGAGAAGCCTGAATTTTTAAGTCCTTTGCACGACACATCGGTTGAAGAAGGCGAACCTTTGAAATTCAGTCTCCTCTTTACGGGTAACCCAATTCCAGAAGTTACTTGGATGAAGGATGGAAAACCCCTGAAACCGTCAGACACGGTACTTATGACTTGCGATGGCAAGAAGGTTGGACTCGAGATCAATCCCTGCAGCGTTAAAGACGCTGGAGTCTACAGTTGTCAAATTTCGAATCCTCTCGGCAAAGATTCTTCGACGGCAACGGCGACAGTTCGAAAAGTCAATCAGCCTCCCACATTCTCTCAAAAATTCACCGATTTACAGCAACTTCCTGGATTGGATGCCAAATTCCCAGCCCGCGTTACCGGCATTCCCCAAGCCGAAATTAGCTGGTTCTACAATGACAAACCTATCGTGGGTAATAGCGATAAATACAAGATAAAACGCGACGGAGAAGCTTGTTGTCTTTATGTCAAGAACTGTGAATTAGGAGATTCTGGCCGTTACAAATGTAGAGCTGTCAATAAGGATGGAAAAGCTGAGTGCGAAGCTTCACTTTCGATCGTCGATAAAATGTAAGTTTACCTAGTAAATACAAGTCGCAAAAACATTCCCACATAAACAATTCATCAATCGTTAAAACTCATTTTTAGTGACAAGCAGCAGAAAATCGAACCGCCGTCATTCTTGAAGAAACTGGGTGACTGCGAGGTCTACAAAGGTATGACGGCCAAATTCACCGCTTGCGTTACTGGATATCCGGAACCCGAGTACGAATGGTATCGCGATGGAAATAAACTTTGGCCTACCGACAGAATTTTAATGGAAGACGAGGGACATGGACTTTTACGTCTCTCCATTTATTACGTCGATGAAGACGATGCTGGATTTTACAGCCTTCGAATTTTCAATCCTCATGGCGAGGACACGTCGCAAGCTGAGATGATTTACGAATGTAAGCATTGCAAGTTATGGTTGTGTCAATTCCCAAAAGTACCAGTAAGCTAGAATTTAGGTATATCAACTCCATCGATTACAATACAACCATTTCTACGATTCTGTTTCAGCTATCGAGCCCCGCTCCAAGAGATTACTCGACCAATACACGGAGTACGACAAATACCGAAAAACCGGAGTTCCCCTTCCTCTAGCAGATCGTCCTATTATTAGCCGAATGATGGATCGCCATTTAACATTGTCTTGGAAACCATCCATTCCCACTGGTCCAAGACTGCCCGTAACCTATCAAGTGGAAATGTGCGAATTGCCCGATGGCGATTGGTTCTCGGCTCGATCAGGAATTCGAAACTGCGTGTGCGACATTAGGAACCTCGAGCCTTTCCGCGATTACAAGTTCCGTATTCGAGTAGAGAACAAATACGGAATCAGCGATCCATCTCCGTTTGCCCAAACGTATCGCGCCAAGCTCGAGCCCGACCCTCCGAAGTTCTTCCCGTATCTACCACCTGGAATTGACTTTAGACCAGAAACTAGTCCATATTTCCCCAAAGACTTCGACATTGAGCGACCTCCACATGACGGCTACGCGCAGGCCCCACGGTTCTTAAGGCAGGAATTCGACACCCAATACGGAGTTAAGAACCACAATTCAAATCTTTTGTGGTTCGTATACGGATACCCAAAGCCGAAGATGACTTATTACTTCAACGACCAGCTGATCGAACCTGGCGGTCGATATGATTACACGTATACTAGAAACGGTCAGGCGACTCTCTTTATCAATAGAATGTTAGAGAGAGACGTAGGAGTATACGAGGCCATCGCAACCAATGAACACGGAGAAGCTAGGCAAAGAGTCCGACTTGAAATTGCGGAATACCCGACATTCATTCAAAGACCGGACGAGACGGTTGTTATGATTAGGAAATCTGGGAAGATCGAAGCGAGGGTTACCGGGGTCCCCTACCCCGAGCTTAAGTGGTACAAAGACTGGAAACCGCTGGCACCATCAACGAGAATCAAGGTAAAGATTTTACATAAATGGAATCTTATTCAATTAACGAGATATCGACTGGTTATCTATAAGACATTGACGTTTTTCAGATCCAATTCTTCGAGCCAGATCTGTCGGTTCTGACGATCGAAGACGCAATTTTAAAAGACGAGGGACTTTACTCGCTTTCGGCGAGGAATGTTGCTGGTTGCGCATCAAGTTCCGCGATGCTGCACATCGAAGAAAACGAATTTGACTTCCGCTACCGAACTTACACAACGAAGCCCGAGATTAAGCCACGTATAAAGCCTTTCTCTGACTGCTATGATCTCGGTGACGAACTTGGTCGAGGAACACAGGGCGTTACGTATCACGCGGTTGAAAGGGCCACCGGTAGAACGTTCGCTTCTAAGGTCATGCACGGTCGTGGAGATTTGAAGCCGTTCATGTTGAATGAAATGGACGCCATGAATAATTTGAATCATCGCAAACTTTTGCGACTTCACGACGCGTATGAAACCGACACGTCCTTGACTCTTGTGACGGAACTGTATCCTTTTCAAACTGACCGTTTAATTCTGATTTTAGTTTAGTTTTCAATATTGTCGAATGTTTTCCTTAACGATTAACTTTTAGCGCCGGAGGAGGAGAACTTGTAGACGTTTTGACGAGACAGTCATTCTATACCGAAGGAGACATTGCAGGTTACATAAGACAAATACTGTGGGGATTGGAGTATATGCACAAAAACAGCTACGCTCATCTCGGTCTAACGGTATGATTCCGCTACTACCGTTTTTATTAGCGATAAAGTTATAAATATAACATATACATATTTATTAATAATTATTTAACATAATAATCGTTTCGGTATTTATCTTAATGTTAGGTATAGTACCTAAGTTAAATGCTTAAAAGTTAATCAGAACAAAGAATCAAAATATGTTTTATTTTTCAACAGTGCAATCATTTTGTTTACAAATCTTTTGTCAACTTACATTAAACTTTTAACTTGATGAAATTACTATAGTTGAAGAATCACACTTAACTTTGAAATTGACAAAGTCAACTTAATTGAAAAGTGAAAGCTACATATAACTTTTATTGACTGTGTAATATTAACTCGGTCGAAAATGATAACTTTCAGATTGGTGATCTTCTCATTTCTCACCCTGGCGGCGATGACTTGAAAATCGGCGATTTCGGCCTGACGCGAAGAATCATCTACAACAA
This sequence comes from Trichopria nigra, assembly GCA_030522945.1. NCBI lineage: Eukaryota > Metazoa > Arthropoda > Insecta > Hymenoptera > Diapriidae > Trichopria > Trichopria nigra. The sequence continues at coordinate 21,280 of JAPYZR010000292.1, read as the reverse complement.
ATTGATGACCCTTCCGTACGGAATGCCAGAATTTGTTCCACCGGAAGTTCCCAACGGCGATGGCGTCGAATTCGGCATGGACATGTGGTGCGTCGGAATTATCACCTTCATCTTCCTGTCTGGAGTATCGCCATTCCGCGGTGCTACCGACAGGGAGACGTTGACGAGGATTAAGGAGGGCAAATGGAACTTCTGCGAACGATGGAATAACATTTCGCAAGATGCTAAAGATTTCGTCACGAAATTGCTCGAATACCAGCCGGAGAGACGAATTGACGCAGAAAGTGCCCTTCGACATCCGTGGCTTACGTTTGCGGATAAACCACCCCAAGATCCGTATAGAATTCCTTCGGAAAATCTGAAGAACTATTACGTACTATACAAGTAAGTAACGAAAATAACATATTATTAAGAAGAAGGGGAAAACAAAATTTAATGAATAAATCCAACAAACTTTTCTTACGAACTTTCAGAGACTGGTACAGAAACTCATCCTGCAGAACATGGTTCCGTAGACGACGATTGGCCAGCGCTTTCGAGCACCCTTCAAAAATGGTCTATCCACCTGGTCACAAGTATACTCCGGAAAATAGTCCCGAAAGAACTTACACGCCGACGAAAAAACCATCGCCGAGAACATGGGAAAATCGCGTTCCGTCCAGAGAACCTATCGATACAGAAATCGGAATTATCAAGAATGAAAGCCAGTACGTAAAAGACCAAGTATTTAACTTGTATCTAGACTATACTATAGCTTCAAGTCATAAACTTTTAACTTATTTAATATATCATCTTTAAAATTTCACCTCGAACGTAAAAAAAAAAAAAAAAATTGATAAAAATCCATTTTCCAGCTATCAAAATGGTCCGGACACGTATCTCTTGCAACTTCGCGACACCGATTTCCCAATACGGTTGCGAGAGTACATGAAAGTTGCCTACAATCGTGGCACTGGTTCCCCCAGGCTTTTCGCCGACGACGCTTACGATTGGAGGGTAAGTTTAAAGAAACCTATAATCAGTTTCCGTCCAATCGCCGATCCGCAATAATCTTGAACGCGTTTTTGTTCAGACGCCAATAATCAGGGAACGAAGACGTTTCACGGATGTCATGGACGAAGAGATCGACGACGAACGGAAAGCAAGGATCAATCAATACGGGAACGTCGATACCGGAACTCTAAGGCGATTGCGTCACGAGATCGGCACGAGGTTGGACAGTTACGCCGAGGTGGAGGCATTGATGGAAAGCAAAAAGGGCGGACACATGCCGTTCTTCCGGGAAAAGCCGCAACTTCGGCCAATCCAAGACGGCGATCCCGCTCAATTGGCCTGCCTGGCCGTGGGCAATCCCAAGCCTCTTGTTCAGTGGTTCAAGAACGACATGGTCGTCCAAGAGAGCAACCGAGTGAAAATCGTAGAGGACGACGAAGGCAGATCGATCTTAACATTCAGACCGGCGAGAGAACACGACATTGGCATTTACAAAGTCGTCGCCAGAAACAACGTCGGACAAACGGTCGCCAGGACCAGAGTACTCATCGCCACTGTTCCATCAGCGCCAGATTCACCGGAAGTAAGATTTTCGATATTTAGAATCGATCCCCCTTTATGATACCATTTGATAGCTTCCATAATCGAGTTTAACCCTTAACCGGTCATCATTTCTTTTGTTCGTGTAGGTCGCGGATGCATCGGACACCGAAATCCTGTTACGTTGGAAGCAGCCGAAATACGACGGTAATTCTCCAGTACTGTGCTACAGTTTGCAGTACCGCGAAGGCGACTCGATCGATTGGATCGACGTGGCGAACAACATCGACCATGAATTCTTCTTGATCAGAGATCTGAGACCCAACACCCCCTATCAGTTCCGGCTCGCGTCTCGAAATCGCATCGGCTGGAGCGAGAAAGGGATCCCGACGAAACTGGTCAAGTCACGAGAAAAGGACGTGCCGAAAGTACAGATAACGAAAGCCATGAAGCATCTCCAGCAGTTGACGGAATCTGGACAAGAAATCCTCGTCGAAGACGTCCGACCCCACATGGACTACACCATCGAGGACAATCCCATTGAATGGTCGACTGAGGCTAGGCTATCCGAGAAATACAGTTTCGTCTCGGAGCTCTGCAGAGGACAGTTTTCCCTGGTCGTTAAGGGAATCGAGAAGGTCACCGATCGGGTAATCGTAGCGAAAATCTTCGAACTTCGCCCAGAGACCGAAAAAGAGGTGGAGGAAGAATTCCAAGCTTTCAGATCGTTAAGGCACGAGCAAATCGCTCTGCTGGAGGGTGCTTACAAACCGGCCGGCGCGTCGATCGCGGTCTTCGTCATGGAGAAACTCCAGGGTGCCGATGTCCTGACGTATTTGTCCAGTCGGCACGAGTATACGGAAAATTGCGTGGCAGCCATCATCAGTCAGATTCTAGACGCTCTGCAGTACCTACATTGGCGTGGCTATTGCCACTTGGACATTCAGCCGGACAACGTGGTCATGGCTTCCGTGAGGTCGGTTCAGGTGAAGCTCGTGGACTTTGGCTCGGCCAAGAAGGTCTCGAAATTGGGCACTATCGTCCCGATATCCGGACATCCCGAATACGCTGCTCCGGAAATCCTGAATCAGGAGGCGGCGTATCCGCAATCGGACATTTGGCAAGTCGGCGTCCTGACTTACATCCTCTTGTCCGGAGTGTCGCCTTTCAGGGGTGACGACGCCACGGAAACCAGGCAGAACATCACTTTCGTCAGATACAGATTCGAGTATCTTTACAAGGAACTCAGCCAAGAAGCTACGAGGTTCCTCATGCTCATCTTCAAACGCATGCCTAGGTTGGTATCGCGCGGAACGCGAAGGAAACTGTTAAAAGACAGATTGAAAAGTTAGAAAGTCGATTCATTTTGACACAACTTGCTTAGTTTTTTAAAGTCGTTAACTTTCAACTTTACTTGGTTACAATCTTACTTAACTTTTTAACTTGTAATTAAAGTATCTTTGAGTTATTATCGTTTCGTTCACGAAAAGTAATGTGTTTATCGATTTGTATAATTTCAGCAAGAGGCCAACGGCGGAAGAGAGTCATGAACACAGGTGGCTCTTACCCACAGAATACATGATAAGGAAACGCGAGCGACTGGTCTTCCTAGGCAACAGACTGAAGGAATACTGCGAAGAATATCACGAACAGAAGCAAAAACTTGCGACGCAAAGCGAAACATTATCGCAGGCATTTGGCTCAACACGGCAGTTAATCAGGTCGACCAGCATACAGGACGAATTGCTAACAACGTTTTAACATCGTCTCCTAGAATATAAGCTCCGAGTTATTTGTTTTCCGAATGCAGTAGATGAAGAACAATTTTTCAAGCAACATCTTAATAAAGTTGATTTCGGAATGAAGATCTGTAAAATCTACTGTATTTATTACTTTAACATGTTTATAGTTCGAACGGATCAAGTCAAGCAGACGTAAGGAGAAAGAAATAAATATAAGGAGAGCGTGCACAAACAAAACTCTGTGTTGTGATTTCTCCTTTTATTCTTTTTTGTTATTATTTATTTGTTATCATATACAACAGCCGTCCGCGCTCGATGTAAAGCGAGATGAAAATAATACAGTGAAATCTCGCTTCGATGAATATTTATTCCAGTAAAATGTTGGAATTTTAATATTAAATCACTTTTTATGTTTTTTGACTCTCATCGGTAAAAATATGATGCGCCTGCTCACTTCCTATTCTACTAGGAAGCAGGATCTCTATTTTGATATCATTCACTGGAGGGAGGTTTCACTGTACCTTGAAGTGTTACGAGTAACACTATTCACATTTAAATGTACCAAGTCTTTTATGAACAAGGGTTGTAAAATGAATCGATACGGTTGAAAGTAAACTAATAAAGAAAGTTTTAAAACCGCACGTCTTTTCTTAAAACTACACCATTCTCTTAAAATGGCAAATAATTATTCGATGATTTCACTATTAAATTTTCACATTTTCTTCTCTTTTTTATTTACAAATCAATATTTCCCCTTTACTAATTAATCGATTAATTAAATATATTAATATTTCCTTTTTGAAAAACTAAACTATTTTACTTTTTTCTTAAATTAAGCAAAAAATTTGATTCTTCTTTTTGATATATGCGAAAAAAATAGCAAGACTTTATGTTCAGGGGTTGAATTATTTAAATCATATAACAAAAAAAAAACAAAAATCAAAAATAGAAAAATTAATGAATAATTAATAGCCTTTTAGCACGATTGAAAAAACATAAATACTTAGTAACAAAAACAATGTAAAATATTTAGATCGATTTCAGTAGTTGTTGAGAATTTTCCACAAACCACGAATTTGCAATGAATGTACCATTTACCAATTTTGATGTTGTAAAATCCCAATCATCTTTTTGCATATTGTACGACATATTCATTTACTTTATTTCTAAACAATTCCTTATCCTTAATATACATATCTGCGGCATCTCGATTTAATGGATCGTCAAAATTTAAAAGATCCTGTTTAACATAAAATCAGTTATATAAGAAATAGTACTTATGCGTGTACAACTGTGCATATTAATGTTTTAAAGAACTTACCGTAAACAAAGAACATAGACCCCATACAATGTCTTTGAGCTTACGAGTTGGTGCCCAACCCATTCCGTCAAAAGTACTCTGTCTCAAAATAGATAAACATACGTTACCATCTTCGGTAATGTTAGGATGCCATAATTTAGTGAGGCATTTTACTTTGGGTGGCTGCAAGTCAAATGTCATAATTATAAACGAAAGTAAAGCATTTCTTGACAATATTCTAAAATATGCTACCTACAACCATATTGTATTCTTCAGGTGCTGAAATGTCGAAATAAAACTTCCCTCCTAGCCAATATCCTTCGTCTGGCGCAATTAATAATTTGAATTCGTGAAGTCGATGTGGATCATCGAAGGTAACTTGACAAGTGGCGGGAAGGTTTTGCTGCATTTCTTGAACCTATATTACAATTCATTCGTCATAAATCCACAATCATCTTTAGATTTGAAGAATATAAAAACATTAAATTAACGTCTAACCTCTTTTATCAATAACTTGTCCCTTATTAAAGCCCTGTTGTAATCTCTCGGTCGACTGTTGTCTAGTTCTGCACTTTTTTTCAATTTCCCTCGTAGGGTGATCATGATTCTTCGAAAAAATTATGTCTTATTTATACAATAATAATGTTCTAACCTTTAAAACCTGATCGCGACGAAATTAACAATAAAAAGTTTTTATAGCTTTAATTACTGAGATAATAAATATATAACTACGCATCATACTCGTTTGCAAATCGGCGAGTAATAACTGTTACAAAGTATATGTACTGGTTTATATCCACACAACACTTCCGAAGGTTTACTTGGTTCACTCAACGCTACCGTTTCTTATTTTCTTTTCCTTATGAGATATATGTACGAGGTTGTCTGGTTGCTCCAACTCCAACCCATGGTTGATCAGGTTGATCTGGGTTGATCTACTGGGTTTTATATATATATATCGTCTGGGAAGTGTTCGCTGGTGCACTGATTATATACATATATATATATATTTATGTGGTCGGGTGGACTTATATATATGTATAGCGAACGCTACCAGGGAGAAAAACCGCTGATCTCTACTGTACTTGGGCCAAAAAACTGAAAATTGTGCTTGCAGTATTTGTGGTGGCATGTGTTGGTGTATATCGTGTATATACACATACACACGCTCTTATATTGTTTGTATCATGCTCAAATATAATATAATATTGAATATTTGTATCATATGATTTGTATAGCATCAAAACAATGACTCCGAAAATTTCCGGTTGATTCAATTTTTTAATGATTTATATATTAAACGAAAAAAGTTTTTAATATATATATATATATGGTCTCACTCAATATCATCCGTGATATATATTATTCTCATCTCATATTTCGTTTTTATCTAAATAAAATATACATATTTTATAATTGTTTGAATATGAATATAAATATATGACTGTCAATTGTCAAGTGGCCATCTTGATCATAATAATAATATTGCAAACATGGTGCCTGGTGACTCGGGGGTGCTCGGGGGTACCCGGAGTACCAAACGGACAGGGTTGTTTACATTGTTTATTTATTGTAAATTAAAGAACGCACGAGTGTGTAGTAAAAAAAAAAGGCAAGCAAAATGTGGTGCTCGTACTTTGAGACCGGAAACCGAAAATACCACTAATAATAGTAATAATAATAATTACCGGCGGATTGAATGGATCGGTATAACATAATAATATCTGGATTGCTCCGAACCGCTCCCATATGATATAAAACGAACAATGTTATTGTTTATCATATTTAATAAAATCTGTAAAATATAATAAAAATTCCATTTTCTTGCGTAAATGCGATGCTATATATCATATTACATATTTTGAAAATGCCCTTTCTGCCAGTGTTCGCTAAAATGGCCACCATGACACACACGCGACGTTACGACTCCGATTTCAGCAAGCGAGTTGCTGTTGTAGGTCTCGGTATAGTTTGTGGAAGTTTACGGGCAATCCAGAAGTAAACACGTGTCAAGTTCGTCAAGTTGTCAACAGATTTATCTATTCTTAATAGCGAAAATTAGTTGCGACATTCTCGCAATAATACCAAGGTAATTATTACTTGTATTATTGCGAATAATTTTAGCTTATTCAACTGTTCACAGTGGTAAAATTTTTGAGCTTCGCTGCAAGATTTACTTTTACACAACCATTATCACCCGAGTCACTTAAGTACTTCTAGTCGTTTGAGTTTAGTTGTGAAATATCTGAAATTGTGCAGAAATACATAATACGATTGAACACTGGCGTTGTCTGATTGCAGATGATCACCGATATACAACTGGCCATCTTCTCAAACATTCTGGGAGTCACTCTATTCTTCCTAGTCTTCTTATTCCACTACATTAATGCGAATTACTCCAAGTGATGGCCGTTCATTATGCAAGTTACTCGCACATTCATGAGCACCGCTTACCGAGAAGATCCGTTCCATTTTCTAGCTTCATTGTCCAGTATAAAATGTAAATTATAATCTTTATCGTAATACATGTTTTTAAATTAAATTAGTCGATTTATCATTATGCCTTAATAACTGCCAACACGAGTAATTTCATAAATTGTCTTCTTTTTACTGAATGTCAACTCATAGCTGTCGCGAATTGATAGCTGTCACAAGGAAATGAATGTTTAGTCTTCCACCCACAATTGGTCAGAAACACTATTCCGACACTACCCATTCTGATTAACTCCGTTTCTCGACTTTCTTTCTGGTCTTTTTTTTATACATATATGTATATGTATATTGATAATAATCACGGTTCAATTACTATGTGAGAAAATGACATTTCTAATTAATGTTTTAAAAATACAGGACAATCTTCAATCCAAATAGACATTCAAACTTGAACTGGCGAAATCGTTCGTGTTAAACATAATAGATCTGCACAGTAAGACGTTTTATTCGAATGTGACTCGTAAAAATACGTCAAGATTTTTTAGTCTAAATTAATTCAAAAATGTTTCTACAATAAGGGTGATTGTAAGGTTTTTGTGGCATATTAAGTTCAAAACTAAAGTCAAAATTTCTTTGAAATTAAGATGTCATCACATTCCGTTTCTACTGTAGATTAAATGTGATCTGCAATTTACTTTTCATAAATCAACTACGAAATAACACAATCAGCTCGATTATAAAAGTCAATATAAATTTATTTTATTGCTTTTATTGTTCAATATATATATATTATGTATAATATGTAAAGGACTTAATTTATGATATTTCTAAATATTAGATGTTCCATACATCAAATTAAATGAATGTCAAATATATTACAATAAATATATTTGCCAAATTTTTATATTTGATAAATGATGACTGTAAACGCAATGTCTCACGTGTTATATGTGCCTCCCTGGAAAGTGTGTCATTACGCGCCACAATTTTTTACAGGAACTATCACTTTTCTGCAGATATATCTTTTCTGTATTCCCCGTCTTATGACTACCTTACGTTTGACGTTTGGTTTTGAATAAAATTTATAATAAACAACGAGTTACGAAGATCGATATACCATATTTTTGTTTCAAAAACCTTTCTCTGTGTACTTTACATTTTCAAAACTAATAATGATATGAAAAATCGTGGATTATTATGGAATCCGCGATTAAATTTATCACCGCAAAATGAGAACGATCATTTATGCGATACTTCCAGCTATATTTTACACTTTTTTGTTCTTCGCGTAGCGCATACAGTATTTTATATGTACAATCCAGTCACGGAAATAAGATGATCTTTCGAGAGCAATTCTCATTTCGCGACCTATATGTATACCATATACTTAACCTTAACATTGGTAAGATTACCAGCTAGCCTGAAAGTGTTCGTGTCCTCAGCTTAGACAAGTTTTAAAAAATTGTAAATCTCCTGTGTACAGTGGGTTTTATAAAAATGAAAGTTCTTATTGAAATTTTATAAATTCCTGCAGTCATCACGACGGCTTTAAATACTCATTATGTATTCGCCAAACTTCACACAAATTCATCAACAATAAAATATTTTCCATTTCATATTGTAGCGTTTGACATAAAGTAACATTCGTCAATTGAACGGAAAAATATAAAATCGATACTTCCTACGCAAACATGTCGTAAGAAAAGAAAATTTTCATCTACAGCTGTCTGTACAAAAAACTTGCTTTCTACACACATAAAATTAAAAGGCGACTGGAAAATGCAATGCTTAAACGTCAAACATTATACGTAATCTCATTCAAATCGTGCACACAATAATGTTTTTGTCGTAATGGGAATCTGGACATTCCACAGCATGTCAAAATTGGTACAACTTTATACATATTTTTGATCGACAATAGCTTCTCCTCGATGTCCGCAATTCTCGTTATGCACAATTTCCTGATTCTATATTCAGAACACCCACTATCTATCGATATCTCGCAAGACCCTCCTTAATCTACAATCCTCCTATCACAGATTGAGACGAACGCTACTCGCGTTTTCATCGCTGTACAATGAGTTTTGATTTCATTCATAAAAGCACCCGCTGTATTCTTACCGTAACGAGACCTATCATCCAAGACCTTTTACTAGAGCATCGGATCAAGTACCTCTTTGACGACGATCCTTTCGGCATAAAATGAGCGAAACACTCTAATACGATGATTAGTATAGCGTTTCTAAATCTCATGCATCTCATGCGTCTCTTCCTGCATAATACGTCCTTGTCTGCACTTATAAAACTAAGAATAGACTGAATGATCGATAAACTACTGTAGACAATAAAAATGCAAAATTTCAAGACTCGAAGGTGTAGCGTTCGAAGTGGGGAAGCAGTTTCAAACGGTCTTGTCCTGTTCCTGTCTTTAAATAATTTCAGATCACAATATCACTTCAATATCTAACCCCCTCCGAGATTCCGATTTTCAATGACGAAGGCCACTGATGCTCCTTAATGTTTCTTTTAGACGGTAGCTATATCAGAGACTATCTTTTCGATGAAAATAATTACTCTCTTTGTCAACGGGTGGCGGACCTGTAGGAAGCGTTGTACTAGGTCCTGCTGTTAAGTAACCAGCCGACACAGGAGTCCCAGCTGCAATTTTAAATTTCTACGTTTCAATATTCATTATTTACTTATTTAAATCTAACCTAACTTCATTAAATGCTCTGCAATAGTGATATTCGCAAACGTAGATATTTTTTCCTATTATTGTAGGTTTTTACCACTGTCCAAAATAGAAAAGAACAGAATAAAACAGAACCTAAAAGGTTTCAACGATAACGAAAACTGTGTATCAGATTTAGCTTCGCTCTACGTTTATCGGGTTTCAGAGATACATAGCGTACTCTGCCCCACAACTGAAAACGCTAAATTATAAATTCTAATATTTCCTATAGTATTTCTAAAAAATAGATAGAGAAAAGAAATTATTCTTTACCTGTAAGATAGCCGGACAACTGAGTATTGGAAATAAACAAATCATGTCGCTGGTCTTTGTATTCCGACCAAACGGATGATTTTTCGAGAATGGCGTTAACCCTGTCACCCAATGCAAAGCTGCGAGACATTGCTTTCAAAGCTTTTACTATTTGAGCTTTAGTCATCGCTGGATTCTCAATGAGGTCCAAACGACCTTCCAAAATATTTAAAAGGTACGGTACCATCTCAGCATCTAAGGCCTGTTTAAACATTCACATGAAGATTTAAAGTCGAGAAAAATGTTTAAAAATCTGATTTGAATCGTTAATTACCTGTTTGATCAGTCGATCTTCATTCGTAGCGAATAGTCTGTTTAAGGTCTCGCATGCTACTGCTATCATGTCCCGACGCGATTGCATCGCGTGTTTTAAGGGACTTATACATTCTGTTTGGCAAATAGATGATATGCATATCTGAAAAGAAAATTATGGTATGAATTACAAATGAAATATTTTATGACACAATGAAAATACTTCATTGTCATTTTAACATTGTATCAGTAACTGTATAAAACATTTTAATTGTTTAGAAATTAAACAATTACGAATTGCTTATTTTTAAGCCTTACCTCGCTGATAGCGAGCTGATGAAGTATCAGTATTGCTGCTTTGTAAACGGAAGGCTGGCAATTTTGTACCGCCATTTGTCGGCATAATCTTGGAATATGACCTAAGGAAGGAACTTGATCGGCTAAGGCAGGTTGAGCTTGCAGCAAACTCACGAGAGCTTGCGTCGTTAATTCCAACATATTCGACTGAAACAAATTGACGTATTAAATGTTTGTTCGATAGCGTATGTAAATCTGTATTATCTGTATATAAAAGTTTTTGGTGAATTGTTTGCAAAGATATAAGTTATCATTTCAACTCACGTCGGTCTTTTCCTTAGACATTAATGAAAGAGAGGTATCCATGAGCTCGCTCAAGAATTCCTTTGGTTTACGTAATGCCCATGCAGGGCTCGAGATGAACAATCGTAGATACACTCCACCAACAACAGGTTCGTTGGTTGTGCTGTCTATATTGTTTTGAGTGTCCGGGAGCTTCAAGACAGCGTTCGGATTACGTCTCTGAAGATTATAGTACCTAGAAATTTGTGAAAAATTGTTATAAATTTAAAGAAAAAAAAACTACATAAAATATGCATTCATATGCACTAAGGTGTATATCCCTATATATAATGATAACCCGCAATTAATGACCATGTTTCGAAATTTACAATAAATTTTTTAAATCATTGGATTAAAATTGTTTTTCAAGTTATTTTAATAACAGTTTACGAACTGTTAAAAAAAATGAAAATTGCAATTAAAATCATTTCAACATATATCTTCTTTGCTTAATGCATTTGGTAATAAGGAGAACATATTAAAAAAAAATACGATTAAAAATATTCTTTTTATGCACTCTATATCACTAGATCTCGTAGCAGCTGATTAGAAATTTAAGGTTAAAGTGTAGAAATTCAAAATTCGATAGTCAGTAATTGCAACTTTTACCTTATTAGTAAAAACGACTATCTGAAACTTAACCAGACATCCGTTATTCAAATTTCAATTTACCAATGATACTTACTCGTCTTTCAACTCGGCCACCATTCTGGACACTCGAGCCTTCGTATTGTCGTCCCAAATCAGCTCGGGGTTCTCTTGCTTCGTCTCGAACAAATGAACGCACTGCTTTGCGCTGTCGCGAATTGCCTCGCTGAATAATCTTGGAAGGAACTTTGACAGATCGAGCTTGACTTTTGGTCCGGCCAGTTTGTCCGAAGCCATTTTTGCTAGTAATTCCGCAGCTGCTTCGCGTATTTGCGTGTTATTTGAATTGCAAAAGAGATCGAGGATGTATACGACAGCGCCTGTAACAGAATTTACCCAAATTTCGTCTGATATCTTATTCTTCAAATACCACTGAGCCAACTTGTATAAATTAGCTATTGTAACGATTGTGATTGATCGTAACCACGAGCTTTATGAGTTAATGCTAATGATAAAATTCATTAAAAATTGCATTACATGTGCAAAACTGGTAAAACATTTATAAAGGAAGTAGTGTCAAATTAGTTTAATCCCTCGACTGAGAAGTACGCGTTACCTATACGGACGTACAGTAGAGTCTCGCTGTATTGGCATGATCGGTTCCGAGCATCGCTTATTCTAATCCGTCGAAAATATTTTGTCGATAGTAAAACTCTTTTCGAAAGAACAGTTCTTACACCAAAAATCTTCTCTCAATGGTGAAACTCTTGTCGATAGAAGATTTTACGCCTGAAATCTTTTGTCGATAATAATACTCTTGTCGACAGAAGGTTTTAGATCTAAAATCTTTTTCGAATCGAACGCTTCGGGCCGTATTTCACTGAGGTGGCGGACGGTATGATGGAGATGAAGGGATTCCGAGAAATGCAGCGGGACTGCATCGCGCCAATCTAGCGGGCTGCCAATGCAGCGTGACTTTACTGTATGTACTTACAAAAAGCATCAAAGACCTTGAAAATTCTTGGTTTCGCTTCATACATAACCTTTACTGTCGTACACTCTGAGCTTGTACTTTATATAGATACAGCCCCATTCATAAGTGTCGATACCTCAAACTGATGGTAGTAAGTACATTCAAAAACTTCATACGTACTATCAACAGAGCTAGTACAATGCGTTTCATTATTTTAAACTAGTTTTATCGTTAATTGAAGTATTACTCAATTATAAAGTTACTCTACTTTTAATAAGCTTTCTTTTTCGTCAAAAAATAGAATCCGCGTAGTCTTCTCTATTTTTTGAATCAGGCCCTACCGTATTTTCCCAGGCAGGGCTGCGAAGATTTTTCGCACACTCGGCTTACCTTTATTCAAAACGTCTTTGACGATCTTCGTGGTACTCATCAACGCCGTCAGCGTCTCCAGCGTCAGTAATTGATGCTCTTTCAGACTGTGCAGGCACAACAATAAATGCAGCACGACTTCGTTCGCCGCGATGTCGTTCACGCACTCTTGACTCTTGGTTACGTTGCTGATCACCTCCAGAGCCCCTTTCTGAATCGGCTTGAAGTGAGTGCAGCTTAAAAGACCGAACAATAGCCGGAAATGTCCGATGCACTGAATTTCTACGTTTGGATTGTTCTTTATCACGTTCCGCAGAGCCTCCAGTGCCATTATGATGTAATTTAGCCTCTCTTGGTCCTTTCTCGACAAAACGATGTTGTTCAGCGAAGCTACGTAGTCGGACGACTTGGCCAGGTAATCGAGAAGATCGATCGCGAAACTTTTCGGATTCTGTAACGCCATTGTCGATCATTATAGCGCCGAACCGTAGTCCAACATTTCACTCCCAATATCTCACCGAATGATCAAACTTACCTCTATGGGGAAGGTCGGTTGCTCGTTGTATATCTTCACGAAGATTTCCCCGATTATCAGCTCCCCTTTGTGAACCGAGTACTTGAAATCGCCAAAGTCGAAGTTTCCGTGACCGTTCAGCTTCTCCTGTCGGCGATCTTCCAAGTACTCCATCAATTCGGCTCGCGTTCCGTTGTCCCAAATTAAGTACGGATTCGAGCAGTTCGAGTTAAGCGTCTTCAGTATCTCCTCCGGCTTGTCTTTGCCGAGTTGTCTGGACAAGTAGGGCGTCAATAGGCTTTCCAAAGCGGCGATGGTGAGGGCGTTCGACGGCGTCTCTTCCTCGCCTTTCATGTAACCGCCCAACTTCGCGCAAGCTCTCACGGCCTGCTTCGCCAAATTATTGGCCACCTCCTGGCGATTTTCCTCCTGGCTCCGTTCCACGCCGCCTTCCTCGAGCGTGTAATCGTAGTTGAACATGAACGACAGCAAGTGCCACAGAGCCCCCGACTGCAGGAGCTGCATCTGCAGTATGGACTCCGAAGCCAGCGAGGAGACGCACTCGGTCGCCACGGAGCAAAGTTTCGTTAAATGCTAAAAAAAAAAACAAACAAAAGAAAGAAATGAAAAAATGAAATGAAATTAAAATAGTCTTTGCTCGCGATGGAAGATAAGGATTTTGAAAAGGTGGACGCGGCAGTAACTCATTACCTTAAAATGCAAGATTCGGCATAGATCCTTGACCAATTGCGGCAGCTCGACGATTTTATCCCGGCAACCGCGAAAGACGCCGGCGACCGCGAAACACCTCGTGATGTGCGTGCACACCTGAACGGCGACGTCGTTCGGTTTGCTCGACTTGTTCACCACCGAGACGCACCTGGTGTACGCGTCCAACAGCACTTCCAAGCCGCCCTCGCGCCTCAGCTCCTCGGCGTTCAACGCCGAACAATGCACCGTGTGATAAGCCAGCTCGCTGGCAGCCGCTAAAAGTGGCGCGGCTTTCGAGAACAGGCGCTCGTCGTCGGTCTCCAGTTTGATCGTTTTTATCAGTTGCGGATAGCCGGCGTACTTGTAAGGGCGCAGCTCCTCCGAGTAGCGATGAAAAAGGATGCTTTGCGCCCGCAGAATCAGAACGATGTTGTTGGGATTCGGACCGTCGGCCGTCCAGCAGCTCCGACTGCAGAGGAACTCGTAGGCTTGATTTACCGCTTCAAATTTGTCCTGAAATCAGAGACGACGTGGATCGTTCGACGATTGTTTTCTCTCTTTGTTTGTTCGTTTGCTTTTTTGAAAAAGCAAGTCTCGTTTTAATCGGCCCACCGGAATTTTGCCAAATCTAAGCCAGATATGTAAGGAAAAATGATCCAGTGGTACCAAAGTGCTTGACCTTGAACTCGATTGTCAAGATAATTTCAAGGTCAAAGTGACTTTTTTTTAAATGGGAACCTCTACTTATGATCTCGGATTTGAAAAGAGAGGAAAATTTTACGTTGAAAACGAGATTTTCAGCAAGATTTTCAGCAAGGTCTGATGAAGGTGAAATTTGTGAAGATCCGTCATCGCGCACGGAGTGTTGAACAAAAAACCAGACTTTTGCGCGCTAGTATCGAAAAGTATCATTGAATTGAGAACGTTTAAAAGTCTTACCCTTCCTTGCGGATTTTTGTCGGGATGATACATTTGAGCCAATTTGTAATACGACTTTCGGACGATGGCTTCATTCTGCTGGTGTTGCGCGTTTTGAAGACCCAAAACTTTGTACGCTTCGTCCACCGTCATTATTGGCGGTTTCTTCTCGACTTCTTTTTTCCAAGCATCGAGCACGTCTTTCAATAGTTTCACCTTTAAATATATATATAACAAAGAATTAACAACTATAATCATAATAAGAATAATAATAATAATAAACAATATAACGAAGGAAACACAAAAAAGAAAATAATAAATACACAAACATACATACATACATAGGTATAAACAAACTTAAAAAATAACCAAATTATTGTTATTATTATTATTATTAATATTAGGTTCACGCGCGACACAGCCCTTCACATCGACGAAACAATAAAATTCATTGAAGCTTACCGGTTCCGGAATGGGCCAATTCGGAAATTTGACGGTATCGCACAAATGCCGCAAGTAGAAGATCTGGCAAAACAGCTCTTTCTCCAATTGCGGATATCGAATGGCGGGAATGGCGATGTACTGGTACCTCATCATCGTGTGGCTTCGCAATTTCGGCGAGAAATCGGCAATGTGGGCAGCGACTTTTTCGATGAGCATTCGTCGCATTTCGGCGTTCCAAATGGCCTCGGGCGTGTCGAAGTCGCCCAGGAATATTTGCGCAAACTTCTCAGCGCCGTGATTCTCCAAATAATTGACCATCGCGTCCGGTAACAGCTGACCAAGTATACTCCTCTGCATTATGTCGGAAGACGTATTCTGAAAATCACATTGTTAATCATCGATTAAAAAAGAAATCTGATTTCTGTCAAATTTTTAGACGATCCTCGAATGAAAGGAGTGAATTAAGTGAGATTGGAGTGAGAGGAGCGGAGTGAATTACGTGATTGGAATGAATTTCATACGGTAAACAAAGTGAATGGATCGAATAAACGAATAGAGTCAATCAAGCATGGATTGATTACAGTGAGAGGAACGAAATGAATGCAAGAAGTAAATAAAGTGAATGAAACGAAAGGAATTAATGGATTGAATAAAGCCAATGAAGTGAATGTATAGAATACAATTAATCAAGTGAACGATTGATTGAAGCGAATAAGTTAGTAAAATGAAGAATAGAAAATCGTTAAAAAAAAAAAAAATAGTTACTTACATCGTCGGCCCTGAATGCCTGTTTCGTGTGAGTCAACTGCAGGAACCTCGCAACCGGCAGTACGTTCGACCCGGTATACATGAGAATGAAATAAAAGACACCCGTCAGGTAGACCTTCGACACCTCCGGGTTGTCCATCATGATCTGGCACAATAGAGTAGCGACTTTCTCCACGAGGACGGGATCAAACGTGAGTAACACTTGTACGATGTGCGGCAAACACTGTAGGTCGGACAGAAGCCGCTTGACACGCGGCAGCGGACGGATCACGGCGTTGTCCGCGTCTCGGCTCGGATAGTATTCGCACATTTTAATCAAAATATTAAAGATCAGAGTCGCTAATTCACTTTCATTTATCACAGCACCCCCCTTCGCCAGCAAAGTCCATTTCAACTGCGACACTTGGGACATCACTCGCCAGCTCTCGAGTCCTGGAGCCCAGACTTTCGTTTTGTGCGAGATTTGATTCGACATGTACAAGTCTTTCAACTCCTTTATGCTAACCGGCCCTTTTCGCAATTTCTCCCCGTCATTGTAGTACCATTCTTTATCCATAAGGCGCTCTTGGTCCGGGCCGGCTTCGATGACGTTCGTTTGCGTGGGTACGACCGCGCGAGCCGTATGCAAGTGCGCCAACGTCAACAAATCGACCAACGTTCGAATGCCGTTCTGGTCCATGATGTCTTTCACGTTTCTCCTGTGCAGAATCAATTTGTCGATAAACATTACGAGTCGGTCGCGCTCCGTCCTATCGATGCAACGTTCCAACATCCCCACGATGTATTTCGTGTCCGAGAAAGGTCCGATGTCTTCGAAGTAGCGACCGTACACAATGGTCATTGCTTGCAAACAAAGGCACTTCATTTCGACTTTGGTCGTCAATAGGAATCTGTGGTACAGATCGTTAAAAAACTCGTACCTGAAATCAATAGCACACTTTTAACACACATCGATGTATTATTCTTTTTACGAGTAGTGATAACAACTTATCGATTAATTACACTAGTATTTTTTGAGGGATCGTATGGTCGTAAAATGTAATAATAATGTAATAATAATTTCTTGACTTTAGATTATTATTGTAACAGCGCACTTTATTATTTATCTTTGCGTTCGTTGTGTATTAATTTTGCATTTAAATTCTCTATAATTCTGTAAGTTCTCTTAAAAACAGTACATTTATTTGAATCTAACTTATTTGAAGTTACAATTTTAATTAGACGAAGCAATTAAATGAGGGCTTTAAAGATTGCAATTTTTATAACACTTACGATTTTCTTATGGGACTGTCAGGAGTGTCCTTTTCCAGCAGCAATCGTAGATAATAATCGCCTATTTTCACCTCGTCCGACAAGCACTGATATTGCACTTCGAACTCTCTGTGATTCCAAGCAATTAAGGCCCCACCGGACAGATCTTTATCCGAACTAAACGCGCGTATTTCGTTCTCCAGGGCTGTTCGCAACTCCTCTCTTGTCTTGTGGTTCCAAATCAAATTCGGAAGAGCATGATCTTGATTGAATTTATAATAAAATAACTTCCAATTTGCTTCCGATTTCACACGCTCCCTTCGTTTTCGCAAGACAATGGGGCGTTCTTTTATTTTTTCTCTCCTTTCGATACCGACACGCGCGCCCCAGTGCTGAAGAGCATTTTCCAGGTGTTTTTCCATTACTCTCATTTGTCTCTCAATCGCTATCCATTGTGGACTCTTTTTATTTCTCGCAGCATGATCGATGGCTATTTTCAAATTGTCGCGATTATTTAGGCGCTCTTCTTCGATGAAGGAGTCTGGAACTTTTTCCTCAGAATCGAGATAATTTAATAATCCGATTGGCTGTGAACAAAATACATCATCACATTCAAATCTTAGATAGCTTCAATGACAACTAAATTTTGATACTAAAATGAGATTTAAAACTTGCATGCTTATTTACCATTATCCGTTTTAGTAAACCCATAGCAGTCGGATGTCCTGTAATCCAAAGTCCTACCAAATGTCGACATAACTGTCTGTGAGTGAGCAGTCTACCGTCGCTGCCAGAGGTAAACAAACTATTCAACAAATGTCTCGGCAAAGCTCCTTCAGCGAGTGCCAATTCCTGCATCTTCGCTGACACTTCTTGTGCACCTTCTTCTATGATTGCTCTCATAATCAATCCAGCTCCTTTGACTACTGCTAATGAAGGATGCTGGAATAGCCTGAAGAGTGATCGTCCCTTGGAAGCCACCATTTCTAATAAATTATCAAAGTGTTTACCATCCGTAGTCTCGCTGTATGGCACGCACAATGCAAACGTCAACAAATCGAGCATCGCCGATACAATAAGTGCACCAGTCCCATGATTCTGCAATTCACGAATATTTTTCAATTATTAGGTATAATTATTAAAGTATTGGGTATTTTCATTATTTGGCAATGACGTGCAATATATACGAAACGTCTACAGCCAATTATTACTTACAATATGAGCAATCCACATATCAAGAAGACTTTCCAGAAATTTTGTACTGCTCAGTAAACTACTTTTATTCAGCTGTTCTTGACGAAGGTCGCAATCATCGTGCATTGGTTGCATCAAAGCGCAAATGCAGTCGATCGCCGCCTGGGCCACACCGGTTTCTTGTCGCTTTAATGCCTTGACAACTTTATTGCCGATGGCTTCGCGAAAACCAGGAAGAATGGTAAATGCTGTGAAACCAACTTTACTGGCAACTAATCTCCTTAATGCGTGAAACTGCGCTTCAACTTCGCTATCCGTCTCTAACTCCCTGTTGACTAATGAGTTCAATGCACCGAGGATAATTTTGTCTTTGTTCTCCGTAAAGAGTCCCTAAATTGATTACAGAATTAGAGCCTGAATATTTTTTCAATTCATTTTTTAAACTTAAAATATCTTATTATTTTCATTATGTTTAATTATTTTAAACTTACATCTTGCGTAACTGAGTACAAAAGTCCACTATATGGAACGTTAGCGTTAAATCTCTCTAAAATTTCGGAAAAAGTCCGACCTCCGGGTGGTTGCTGCAGAAACTTCACGTGCGTTGTTTCTACTTCTTCATCAACTGGTAGGTATAATGGACCCAATCTCTTGCCTCGTGCTATAGGGTACATCTTGACGTGTACGTCTCTGTTACCAGAGGCTCTTACTCCATCCAGCAATGAAGCCAAGAGAGAGTCCCTGTCTGTCGTCATGTAACTACGCATCTGCCCATTCAGGTACTGTATCGTAAATAATTGTGGATTCTGCTTATCGCGGACGAGAGTAAAGATATCAGACAATGGTCTTAAGGTGCAAATGCTATAAGTCTGCGGATCTCTCTCCAGCAAACATGTATCAGACAAGCACAGAGTCCTTCGCTGTGGCTCTGAATGCCTGGATGACATTTTATGTACAGTAAATTCAGATACACTTGTTATGTGCTCGTCACTACTAAATTTGCCTAAGCGCTGAGCGACGAAATCGTCCAGCTTAATTTGCTCCTTTAACACTCTTATTGGGATTCCTAAATTGGTTACAGCTGACTCCAAAAGCCTCTTTTTTATTTCTTCGATATATTGTGATGAAAAAAGATGCAAGCGACCAAACCCACCACACACAATTACGAAACCATGAGGATAATCTTTTACTGTGACGAGGCCCTCGAAGTCCTTGAAACAGTAGCTTGCTAAAATCATATTCGTTGCAGGATCCAACTGATCAAGACTATAAGGCGTCACTTCTAAAACAACAGGTAGTCGTGTATCCGACCAATGGTGTTTGTAGGCTGGAAACTTCTGCAAAATCGAAAAATATACTTCATTAAATTTTTTTTAATTTAACAATACAAACAAATAATAAAATTAATGAATATTAAAAAAAAAAAAAAAGAAATGGATATTATAAGCATAATCCTAATTTTTTTGATTCTGCTTTATCTGACTTATATTTATGATTCTTATCTGAGAAAACGAGTAAATCAAAACAAAAGAAATAAAATACATTACAATAATTTGACAGATAAAGAACAAAAATATTTTAGAACTTTTTGTATCTGTGCTGAATTATATTTCTATATACAGTCAAGTTTCTTAATAATTTAAGGTAACACAATTTTTTTTCTTAAATTAAACGTCATTTATAAATTTATCTAAAAATTGATTGCATATGAATATGCAACAGCGAATTTATGTAATCCGATGTGTCTGTCTGGTCATGAATAAGTGTCAGATAAGGAAACTATCTGTATTATCATCAAATTGGTTGTGTTGAAATAAAACTATCACAAATGTGAAGCATTACCAAATATATACATTACTCTTGGTAAAATGTGGTCGTAGTATATGTATGCTGATAACAAACTGTCTATCTAACACCATATGGCATTGGCAAATAAAACATTTAAATCTTTCTCCATTGTAAATAAATATATGAACATGACTTTACCAGAACTTCTTTTGGCTTTTCTGCAAATTGATTTCGGAATCTCAAAGCCTCTGTAAGTAGATTTGCTCTGTGTTCTGAACTAAATTTCATTGTCTCGACTTTACGTTCCTTGCGCATCGTAATACTAAACTCATAGGATCCAACTTGATTTCGATTTGCTGGTTGAACACTTATGAAATCTCCGTATTCCCATTTGTTTGTGACTTCTAAATTATTCGGATTATACGTCGTTATTCCCATGGATCCAATTGAGAAAATACGTTTGTATCTACAAAGTCATGGAAAAAATTTAAAATCTAAATATATTTCAAAAGAAATGATTTTATTATACATTTTTGAAAAGTTCCTTATTTACAAATCTTAAAAGCATCAAATCTATAAAATCCAATCAATGATAAGATAACAAAGTGCTTCTGTTTTGTATTATTCTTCAGCAGAACTTTCCCATTAAAAAACCAGGGTATATACAAATGTTCAAAAATATTTATAACGAGAGAAAAAAAATAGCTAAAACAGCCAGATGACTAATGATACGAAACAAATGATAAAAAATGACAGAACAAGGAAACTCACTTTCCCTTCCACGAGTGTTTGGTGACAAGAAAACACGCCACATCCTGGT
>JAPYZR010000291.1:0-47226 GCA_030522945.1 Trichopria nigra | reverse complement strand
GGAATGGAGAGAGCCACATTCTGGTACCAGCCACCTTGATATTGGACTAGATTTTTAAGGTTATTCAACAATTTTCACAAATTTCACCTTCATTAGACCGTGCCATGACCTTGTTGAAATCGTATAAATATCGTTTTTAACCTAAAATTTTCCGCTCTTTCCAAATGCGGGATAATAAATAGGGGTTCCCATTAAAAAAAATCATTCTGACCTTGAAATAACCTTGAAAATCGAGTTTAAGGTCAAGATTGTTGGTACCATTGGATGGCCCCCTCTATGCCCTTCAACTTTTGTAGGGGTCATTTTTTGATATCATTCATTTTTACAGAGGTATTTGCGTGGTCGGATTAAAATGAAACCCTGTATATATATATATATATATATATATAATCGAAAATCTACGAAGTAAATAGGCACCGGACATTGCGCCGGACATTTTGAATTCTTGAAATCCGACTTCAGACCCGCCATCTGCGGCCTTAAAAATTCCCGTGTAACGAGTTTCGAGAATAAATTCGTTTAGTTTACAAAATTTCGCCCGCCATTTTGAATTACTGAAAAACAACTTAAGAAACTTTCGATAAACGAGTTTTCAACCCCTATTAACGCCGGGAAAGTGTGATTTTGTTACTCATTTTTCCAGCCCCAGAAACAGAAATTTTTTTGTTCAAAGCCCGACCTTAAAATTTCACGTGATCACCAACAAAATTAAAGATGGCGGCTTTTATATAAAAAAAAAGATAAAATTCTTTTTCAATTATGATTTTATCATTCTATTAGCAAAATGGCGGTTTAACTCATTCCACCGGAATAGTAATATACGGCTTTATCCGAATCTGGATCTACGAAAGTGTCGAAAATCGATGAATACGAATTTGACAGCAGACTTTTGAAATTCAATATGGCCGACCTATAGTATGGCTGACGAATTCTTGAAAACGGCCATGGCTATAGTAACTTGTCACTCGGAGGTACCTGGGTTCATAGAGTATAAATTTGACAATAGTTTTTTGAAATATAAATATTTGATTTCTTTGCCGATCTTTTCGTAAGTGAAATAATCCTGGTTTGGTTCTTTAGTGATCAGCATGACTTAAATTATTAAATAAATAACACAGTTATTTAGACGTTTCGGCCATTTTCGGTCATTAATGATACAATTATAAATATGAAAAATGAAATTTGAATATATTGTGAAAAATGAAAATATTACAATATAAAATAATTTTTGTCTAAATTTTTCAATCTATTAACTTCGTTTTTTTACTATTTTATTTTGCAAAGTAATATTTATAAATTTTGTACATCTTACCTTATGTGTTGCTCCATTTTTTAAAAAGTTAACTATTTATTATTCACTGTAAAAAAAATAAAATTGTATGAATAGTGAATACTATGTATTCATACAATTTAGTTTTTTGAATATCAAAATGGCCGATTAGATTTTTATATATTTTTGCACATTTCTCCGACTGTACCTTCCCAGTGCCTGTCTAAACGCACTGCAATCATCTATCCGGCATTGTTGTACAATCGACTATTACGAATTTCAAAAATCTCTTGTCAGTAGAATACATTGAAAATAAAATCAGTTTTTATGTAAAATCATCAGGTAATTCCATTTTTACGTAAGAATCAGACTTTGATTATCGACTGTTGTCTATAATGTTGTTGTAGTGGAACTCGAGACTTTCGGCGTGATTCAAAATTATATATTTTTTTTTTTTTAATTAGCACGCATCATAATGTGAATTCGTATTAAAAAAAAAAACGAGAAAATATGTTTTCAAAAAATGGTGTTCCCTGATGGTTTTTCCTAGCGACCATTTAATTATATTGAAAAACACCAATTAACATACATATATGTATAATTAATATATAACGTTATATTATATACTTATATTATAGCTATTGCAAATTCTAACCTGCGAATATAACGTTATTGGACTATATTTTAAATCTCCAGCATCCAACTTTATTTCTCTGCGGCTCTAGTATTCATAGAAGTCGCTTAATCTTACTTACTTCAAGGAGGATATAAGTTGAAATTTGGCTTCGTCTGATAGGATAAAATCACGATTTAAGTTCTCCTGAACAGAATTTAAGTGACCTATATAAATTCGGATTTTTACCTGTTACAACTTGGCCCTTCAATTTATCAAAAATGTACTGAATCCCTGACCAATATTTCGAACTTATAACTATAATAGTGGTCTTGTTAACGAAGTTTGTACTTTATGCATATATTATACATGAATGAAAAAATTTTGAATTAACTATTATTTCTTATATTTGTTTGTATTAAACTATAGTAAATTTGTGGTAGATTTGATGTTTCAAATTTAATATTAACCATGTTTTTAATTATTTTAATAAAACAATTCTCTATTTCTTTTCTTTTTTTATGATTTTTTTTTCAACTGCTAAAATTTTAATTGATTTATAATCATAATTATGTGAAGTTTGTACACGGTGTAAAGTTAAAGCTGTATCTTTTTCTGGATCTTCATTAATATTCTTTATATCTTCTTTTATGCGTGTTTCTAATTTTGCAGTGTGCACATGGAATTTGCGATAAACAACACAGCTATTATGTTTTTCTTTTTTTTTAAGGTTGTTTTTATATGGTCTAATTTTTCCAATGTTTTTATTGACTGGAATAGATACAACTCGAACGTTATTGTTCTTTAATTTATAGTTAAGTTTATTAGTAATTCCTTGTACGTATGGCATAGATGCTGTTTTAACGAAAACTCGTTTTAATTGTTTTCGACTTGACAACAGCATTATAAAAATTATGAACTTTTTCCTGAATACATTGGCTAATAAGTTGTTGAGGGTAGCCGCTCTACAATAAAATTCTTCTTAAAAATTTCAGATTTTACATTTCCCTAAAATGTGCGTATGTTTCTGCTTATTTTCATTATATATATATAGTTTATTTCTGAAGCGGGCCCATACAATAGGACCGAAACGTCAATTTATTTATTTTAGTCAAGGACTGTATTTAATTTCAATATTATATAAAAATAAACATTCAACAGCCGTAAAACGACAAATTTTATAAATGTTTTTATACTATTATTGATTTCTTTATGTATATAAAGACTTCAAGAATCCGTCAATTTTATTCGAACAATAATTCTACCAAATTTTGAATATGGTTCGCCCATATGATATGACTGACCATCCCATTTCGAACACAGTTTTCATAGTATCTGTATCAATTTTAAATCACTTCGTGAATACCAATGACAGGCTGACTGTATTTCGAACTTTAAAAATTTTTTCTGACCCAATACTATCGGCATTATTTTCGTCCAGGAATACTCCATATCTTATACAGAATATAAGAAATACATATGAATCAATTGCGAAAGAGACGACTATTCATTTTATTCCCCGATTGCGCGTTTGAAACGGGCATGGAGTGATTTAGAGCTGCTCAAATTCGTTCTCTAAATACATTTACGAGCTTTAAACAGAGAGTTACCCTGCAGCGTCGTTTTTAATTGCTACAATTAAGATTAGATTTCTCTTTTGTAGTTACTAATAAATTTAAAAATATATAACTCGTTTTTCTTAAATTATTTTACGTTTATTTTCTTCCAGCATTAAAATTGCTAAAAATGATTAAAATCAAAGTTTAAATTCATTAGTTCCTCAGAAACAGTATAAGGTAAGTAATTTGAGTACACGAATCCTTCAAACAATTGTTTCTCATGTTACATAGTTTATATATACCGTCAATTAATTGCGGCCGGCCAATTGCCGACGCATATATATATATGGAAATTTCGGATTTTACATTCGAGAACAAGCACGTCATGACAAATTTGCCTTTTCACTGTCTACGAGTAAATTCCTCAAGCGACAATGATTCGTTGCCAAGCCAAACCTCAAGTTGTCATCGAGGCAGGTGGGGTGTGCCAATTTTTCACCCGGTGCTAAAAAGTGTTTAGCCGAAATAACTACATAAAATCACTATAGACATGCGCAAAAGGTAAGAATATTTCTTCCTCCATGCCCAAGTGTTTCCGCTCGTACATAGTCCAATTAACGGAGGTAAATATTTGGACGGAATATGCGCACAAAAAGTACTTGTTAAGTTCGCCTTCAGAGTTCATTTTTTAACAGTTGGCAGCTTTTTCGAAGTTCAGAGAAAATGAACTTATAAGCAGGAATTAATAAGTGTACTTTTTTCTGTCAAGCTTGTTACCTCTGCTGGTTGAGAGTTGGTACGAAGAATTGTTTAAATTCTATAATGTTCGTCTTGGCTTTGGAATGTAGCATATTTTTGAAAATGACAATGCTTTGATATCGTGATTTGTATGTATATCATAAAATTGTATAATTCATTGTTGAATTAGTCATTTCGTAACGAGTGTGGGAAATGCAACTTCCCGCACGATTAATAAATATCATTTTTCTTAACAGTATATGTGCGGAAAATTGTATATTGCGATACTTTCGATTGATAAAGATTAATCGATAACAAATAATAAATCAATAATTAATCAAAATAGTATTGAATATAAATATTTTTAAAAAATGATAACGAAGGTGAAGAAAAAAATTTAATATGCAAGCTGTCTCGAACAACTTAAAAGGCAAAATGAAAATAAAAATGAACGTTTTTATTTGAAGTTGATGTAAATAAAAATTTTTTTTTTTTAGTGTCTTTTTTTTAACAATTGAGATTGAAGGCGATGTAAATAAACAAGGAGGGAATGAAAAAAGTTCTATGCACGCTAGCCATTTTTCACGGAAGACTTTGAAGAGCCGTCTACTAAATACAAAAGGGATCGATACAGTCAGATTGCCAGGGGAGGCGTCGGATTATTACCTCACATACTATACCCTCCGAAAACGATGTCTATAAAGCAATAGGTGAGCATGTACTGTAATAACAGGGCACTATATAAACACTAGAATTGCTTCGAGAATCTTTTACATATGGATCTTTCTGTTTTTCCCGTTACAATAAAATTCACGAATTTTTTTCCGTGCTTTTTTCTAATTACAATTTTCTTTTCAAGGAAATTCTGGCGTGAAAAGTAATTGCATAAGAATATTTCTTTTTCATTAATTATGGATTTAATTTGTGATTAAATTTTTTCAACTTTCAGAACGTCACTTATAAACAAGAATTTTATATTTTTCCCCTTTGACATGCGCACTATCATATCCGAAGTATTTTTTGGTGCTGGATAACTAATTTCATTTGTGCCGTATCAAAAAGATATATTTTATCGATAACATAAATTTATGTTTCTATCTTTTGATTTCTTATCTGCGTTTTAATATATTGACTCCTTAAACTTTATGAGCCACGCGAACGGCGCGGTATATTTCATATCGATTTATCGTAGAAAAAAAAATTTTGTTTATTCAAATAATTTTGTTAATTCCATAATTTTGAATCCATCATTTTGTTTATATATGATATTTTTCATGTTTGTATAGTATTTATAAATTAATGTTATAGAAAAAGAGATTAAATGCAATTTTTGTCATAAAAAGTGCGAAATATGATCATACGCCTTTTGAAAGAAAATTTCGTTTTCCGCAAAAAAAAAAAAGAAAAAAATTGAAATATATAGTCACAAATTTAACTACATTTTACCTCAATTTTCTTGAAAATGCGACGTGATAGAAAAATTCTAGCATCATCGTTTAAAAAAAGAAACATACTTCGTAATAATGATACTCGTAATAAAAACGAGATATTTTGTCGCTCAGAGTTATGGCAGATATAATAAGGGATTATATAGAAAATATTGCAATTAAGAAAATTCCTTTCAAATCACTGTTTTATTTGAAATATGGCCAAGATATTTCTAAAGATCATAATAAACATCAGAGGGAAAATGTCAAAATTACCAGACTTATTTATCACTTTTAAACTTTCAATTTTAAATTCTTCCACTAATCCTTTGTCACATGAGTACACAAATAAATTCTGGTAGGAATGTTTATACAATTGATTTATAAATATACACCATTAAATAATTACATTCGAATAACTTTGTCAGTAGCCATTTAATTTTCGTTGAGCAAAAGCCAACATCTTAAAATTATAGTCATAAAGTTTATATAGTTTCAGTATATTAATTTTTATATTATTAAATTGTATTTTTTTTTATCTTTACAGTGTAAATTAAAAGGAAAGAACACGCAACACCTCCAATCAAAATATATTAAACAATTTAAAATAAAAAGATAATGCAAAGACAACGTTTTTCTGATATTCATCCCAGCAAACATAACGAGTAACAATGATGTAACAAATGTATCATGGTTACTTCTTACATAAATGTTAGATTAATGTTATATAATTGTTACATTGTGGTTGACTGGGATATACTTTCATATTCATCCAAAAATTGTTTCTTTTATACATTGATTTTTTTTATATATATAATATATAAGATTCAAGTCAAATTTTTTTGATATATTCATTTATATCCGTGAATACTTAATACCGAAAAGTTTTTCGAATATCAGTTATTTTTTTGTATCTTTTCTATTATTTTGAGGACAATATCATTATAAGGCAATAAGAAATGTATCACCCATGAAATCACATAGATAAGAAACTCTCAATTTTAATAATAATAAAATATTTCTGATAATGTAAAAATCCATATTGTCAATTTGATTTCATTTACCCTTATGCAAATTTTACAATGTATGTTATATGTAAAACGATTTACCATCGATTTACGAATCATCAAACATGCAGAAATAATTGACAATTAAAACATTTGTAAGTACATATATGTATATATTAATTTTATTATATGTATATAATATGTATATAATATGTATATGTCACATCGAAGTCCTCGTAAGAGGACACCACAACACAATTGAACTCAACGAATCTGAAAACTAACTAATCTCTCACAGACGACCACGCTTAATGCTTGCCAAACATAAACTGCCATTCCATGTTCCATCCTTCGATCTTTCCCGAAAAACCAAAACACCGATCGACGACCTCCGGGATCCTGACGGGAGCCTTCGTTTACAATAACAATAACTCGTTGAAACTAATGTAGTTCTTGGAACGCTATGCTATAAGGAAAACAAATGAACTCCAACAATGCGACATATATGCATTATATGTATGTGCATTTGAAAAATCGTGAATACTGTTCTGTAATTGTTTTAATTAATAAATTGGAATGTAAATATTCGCAGCAAACATAATCAAGCACATAGACGAATTCATTTTGCAGTAATTTGTAATTATTTCCTTTACAGGTTTCGAATTCTTCAAGCATTAATGAATTCAATAACTAGATTTTATGCATTGCATTTATAGATGTATATACCGAAGGTTATGTATATGAGGTCGTTCATTCGAATATCGCTAAACAAATACGTTGAAAAGAGTAATTTAACGATACTTTATTAAAGAAATACAAATTTCAGAATGTTTATGTAGATTTACAAATTTCGATCTTTACAAGTTTTCTTCCATGGTTTCCATGACAAAATATTACTTGTTGGTTTATCACTTCGCTGTACATTTCTAGCTGAATTCGTTAATCTTATCCAACAGAATGCAAGTAAAATGCAAACAGAATTAATTATTTCAACATACGCAAACAAATCCGTCATTTGCCAATAAGTTCTCTTTTTAAAAACGTGACATTTCATGGTATATATATTTTTAAAAGTGGAATTAACAGTCGCATTGTTAAATTTTGATGAACCTAAATTGGGTCGAGATAACCGAGGGTGACCGCGCCGGCAACAGGTGTAGTGATATTCGAGCGTGGTAATAATCATTACATGTTTCAAAAATATTTTCGTTTTACTCGAAATATTTCAGCCGGAAAATGGCCTGGTATTCGATAAATAAATAAAATTCAAATCCCCTTACCGAAACAATTCTTTAACGCGCAACTTTCGGAAAAGGAAAATTATGTGTATATATACACAGTGGACAATGCTTGCAGAACGTATCGATTGCTTAAATTGATATGACCTTGACGATTCGCCATTGCTCTTCCACCGGCGTGAGCATTTTGCGCAATGGACATCTGCGCTATTGACGTCGCGATTACGGAAGCAATTTGGTTACCGATGTTTGCGACTAGAACGATTTGCAATGAACGATCCCACGACCTCGGGAAGCCTCTGCACGCACGAGCGATTTCTTGGCGGCGTGACCATATTCGTCAAAAGTTGAAATGACCAGTTGCAATATAGCTCTGCCGTTTCCTCGGGCGACCAAGAGCACGGCATTGCAATCGGTAATGTTTGTCTTTGTATAATCAGTGGATCTATACGAATGCATCGCGTTCTTAGCGCCAAGAGGGAATACACATCGATTGCCAACGTCCAATTTTCCGAGGAATTCCGGTCCCAGTTTCTGATTTTCGCATCAAAGGCGCACGAACCAACAGGAAAGAGACGCAAACGACATTTAACATCGGTCATTTACCTTCCTCGCTCACTCCCACTCACGCCAAGGACCGTAGATATAAATACGCCCCGTACACATTCGGAACATTACAGCCTGTACGTTACCGCTGCAAACACACCAGTGCACCAACATTTCTAAAGAATTCAAGCTTGGTGTGTGTACAGCAGTACTAGTTTAATGTCCTTTGAAGTCTTCCTTCGACTTCTGTGATTGCTGTCTATTATCAGAGAAAATCGCTTTGTGCAATTGCTAAAGCATTTTTATGAAAACGCTGATTAGACGGTATAGGCCTCTACCCTATATGCTTTTTCCGAGTCATAAATGTTTCGCCGTGCACTTTCATTACGCTGACTCTCAATGACGTGAACTTATTCGATCGCTATGTTTAAACGTCCTATACACATCAACGCATGTGTACATGCATCGTACCTGAGCAAACTCATTGAGCAACTGTAAATAGGCGTAGATTGAAACTGAATTCCAACACTGAAATTCAATTAAAGGATCGGATGGTTTAACATCTGCAAAACGCATGTATCATTAGATAAATAATTGCGTACATATTCAATATAGAAACATAAATAAAACACTTGAAGAACAGTTACGTAATCATTATGAAAGTACTTTACGTCCAATCCGACGATGACAGTAAAATATCCAATGAGAATTTTATTTTTTTCTGCACACCGTCTCTTTCTCGAGGTTCATCCAAACTTGACTTTATTCATCCATAATAGGAAAATTAATAATCACTAACCACCATTGTTGGACGTCTTCTGTTCGGAAGGACCATCACCTCAAGGTTAACATAAAGACTTCACAACTGATATTTACCGATTCAAGACTCTTGTTCTTGTAAACAATAACAATTGGTCAACTGAGCAATTTGTCACATATGTGTCATATCGATTGATTATAAAACAAAATGTTTAATCTAAGATATTCTCGACAATAGTGACATTAAGGTCAAGGTCAAAAGTGAAAGAATCATAAATAAATATATCATAATAATACAAATAATGAATTTTCATCATTATAACGTGTTCTTCATGCGATGAAAGGGATTCCATAAAGACATAAGGTTAGGTTAGGTATCAAAGGAACATTCTATTTTGAATCCCTACTTTCCAATGAAGGATGGAGAAGAGAATGTAGATTTGGAGTTCTAAACACTGACCTATGTACAGTAGGTCAAATTCATCCCCACATCTACCTACTATACATCACAAGATGGCGGTTTTGTCCGCATAATCTGGGCCCATGGAGCGCGTTAGAATTTTCTTACACTGTGTATTGGGGGTAACATTTTTTCTGCAAGATTCATATACAAATATTGAGGTACATTATATAAGTTTGTGAGATGTAATTTATATATTTGGTGTAGCTTATATATCTAACTTACATTGACAAGTGTTATTCTGTGGTTTATGTATAATGGACAGTGCCAAAGTATGTGATCGAGATCTTGTTCGCCTGTATTACATTGGCATGTAGCGTTGTTTATGAAGTTAACACGATGAAGAGAAGCCGCAAGGTTGCAAGGTTATAGTGATTTGCTCTGCTGCGGTTGATCATCACAATGTTTGCTCTCGTAAGATTACATTTTTCAAACCACGGTTTGCTATTGTTTTTGTAGCCATCGCTTAATGTAGTTTCTAGTGTAATATGAGGATGAGGATTTTGTTGATGACTATAATTAATTGTTCATAAAACAATGATGGTCTGCACTTGTCTTTGGATTACAAAATAAACGATTAACAAACGTTTGTAAAGTCTAGGCGGAATTGTCGTACATTGAAAAACCAACAATCAGTAGTCGAAGCACGACCTTATCTTCGACGAATTATTCAAGTTTGCGCGGGACATATCGAGATTCAGTTTGTGTCCATCCACATCCGAAACCGGGCAGATAGGTCGCGCAGTCACGTACGACGTGTCCTGATGACCGTCCCGAAGGATCAGCCTTCTGCCAATCTGCGTTTCGGGATTTCCTACCTCCCCAGAAGAGGGGGTGTCCGAACGTCGCATTCAGTCTTTTGCCAACGCGTTTCCGCCTTGGAAATCTTCAAACATCGTACCGGCCAGCGGCATTCGTGGGGATTCGACGCCCGAGTCACGTTCCTGGCTCGGCACGCGAGTTGCGTCCACGTACATATTCCTATGTGCGGACAGCTATTTGCGATCCGTTCGTTTAACAGTGCAAAGAAGCAGCCGATTTGGGTGCCTGGACGTGCCGGCGCTTCACCTTTGCGTCTTGTCTCTTGTACGCGAATCGAGCAATGCATCAAGTTTCTTCGACAAAGCGACCTCCGCGCAGACGTACGCTGCTAATCGCGTGGGAAAAACATTGGCAGAAATTATTATCGTCATCAACCGCGAAAAGAATTCACCAGGTACTCTCCGTGTACATACCCCGTCTACACGTTCCTTCGGTTCGAGACGAGTCGAGTAGATCTTTCCCTTACGTCATTAAACATACGCTTTTGAATTACCTTCCGAGAAACGATCGAAGCGTTTACTCCCCCTCGTGGAAGCGGATTAAGATAAATCCGGGCAACGATCCCATTATTTATTTAGCGAAACAAAGAAGCGAACGGATCGAATCAAGCACGGCGCGCATTCGAAAGATACATAAGGACGTGTGAAATTATAGAGTTCGCCGAGATAAAAGAGTACTTTTCAAATTCTTCGCCGGAGATGTGAAAAATAACTCATGCGAGAGAACGAGAAGGCAATTACCGAGTCCGGTTCGTTTGTGGAGCAGCGAAGCAAAGGGCCTTCTGATAATTCTTCCGACTTTGCCATCTTGACCCCTTCCTTTGGTCGCGATAGTGCGCCCCCTCTAACCCCCCACCTTCACCCCACATCGATGTTCCTCGTTCTATCCCGTTTACTCCACCTCGACCGTCACCTGCAGCTCTTCTTCCTTAACCTCGGCGCAGTACAAATATCTGCCAGTGTTTGCTTAGGACGACGATCGTCCTCTCTCTCACGCGCCCTCTTTATCCTTCCCATTCCGCGTCGTTCCGTTCGATTTACCATTTTCTTGGTATGCCACTCAGTGTGTTTCTTTTAAAATAAATGCTCGACATGAATTTAACTTGACAGGGTGGAAGAAATACTCGTATGATAATTTATGACCGTTTTTAATCACGATAAATTTATAAGCTTACGTCCTAGAATATCGACTGATGGTAAGTGCATCTTTTTGGTTTTGGTTATGGTCGACCCCATAAAATACTGACGTTTATGTGAATGCCTTTTTTCAGACATTTCCTATTATCTGTATATCTATATATAATAGGTATTTATATACAAAATAATCTTTTCACTTTGAAGTAGAGAGGAGCCTGATGCTTTCGGACCTTGAAGAAGCAGGTAGATCCGTTGAAAGGCTCCCTCGTCTCTTGGCTGCTCATTCGAGCGAGATAATAAAGAGGGAAAAAGCTCACCGCGACGTGGCCCCTTCGTTGAAAATCCAGCAGGGTTTTATCGGCAGCGAAAGGAGTCCTGAGCACGAGCGACGGCCAGAAATTGGTGTAAAAGAGGCGGACGGCCAGTGCAATCGCAGGTCAGGGGGGGGGGGGGTCCAGGGCAGCGTAAAGCCGAGAGGCAATTAGTTAATTGAATTGATCGATGGATTTCGTTCGCGCGACGCGTCCTGACTCGACGTCTGATTGAGAGCATCCACTCGTCGTACACGCGCTGCCTCTATACATGTACGTATATATATATATATGTATATGTATATATATATATATATACACGCGGGCCGCGCCCGCAGCGTTTACACCGGAAACGAACAAAGGTCCGAGCGTAACTCGATAATCCAGAGTAGCGCTCGTTCCCGGCGCCGATCCATCATTAGCGACGAGTGGATTAAGTTTGACGTTAAAATTACTGCAGCGTCACGCGCCCGATCTGATCTTTTCCGTCACCGCCGCGAAGGATCGCGTACCACCTCCTCGTATCAGACTATTCGAAATAAGTTCTCCAGGTAATTTGGCTGAGCAAGAAGCATTTCGAATCGAAATCTGGCGGATAGATCGCACGATAAATTAGCAGATTTTGACCAATTTCGTCTGCCTATTGGATCAGCCATTTTGAATTTTTGAAATCTGACCTAATATTCGTGATCAGTAACTTAAAAAAACTCCCTATAACAAATTTATCACGAATTGATTGATTTACACGAGACACTCGTACTAGGAGACAAATATGGCGACGTGTCATCTACAATGGCAACAACTTTTGAAAGAAACATTGTACATTACCATTCGAAAGCTCATTTTGAAGGATTGTGCTATATAATGAAATAGATAGAAAGATAAAACAAAAATTTAGTGCAGCCGGTTTCTAACCTCGAAAATAGTCAAAATAGCCAAAAGAACGTAGAGAAATCTGACGTTTCTGTTCTTAAGATAATTTTTGATAGAATTGAGTCGATCCTTGGTAGGAATGGTATCATATGTCGTTGTCGGAATAAGTAAAATTCCTCAACTAAACTAAATTATATTGCAGTAGTAAATTAAGCTCGTATTATTACGCAATCTTATTCGTACTTAACCTCGGATTTGCAGCAGTAAGGTTTATGTCAAACACGTTACGTACTCGCCACATGAAATTGTTTGCTGACGACGTAAGCTTATGCGTAAGCGCAAACTCGGTTCATCCATATGGTAGTGTTGAAAATTAAACAGGAAACTCAAACTTCAAGTGGGTATACTCTAGGACAGGTTCCCAGAGAGTCAACCGACTCATAATTTATGGCACAGCTACCTTTTGTATTGTAACAAAACGTTCCGTGAATTTATAACGTCTCGTATTGTGAAAATGTGATAATACACTCGCATATATGAAATAATTATTAATAGATTTGAACAATTGGTAGCAAAAATTATTTCAAATGCCGACTAGACAATACTTGTAAATCACATTTTGGTATTGTTTGAAGTGAACGACGTGAAAGATTGGGAAAACAAAATATGTGATAGGTATAGATATGTGACGTTAAGTTGCTCATAAAGTACACGCAACGGTAAGTGATTATTTACAAAATGGTGGTCGCGTGTTACTTACGAGAGATTTATGCATTAAAAAATGTGGTTATACAGGGTGAGTCATTTTAATCGACGGATTTAAATATCGGCCAAAATAAGCAAGTTAACAAAAATTGTCAAGACAAAAACTCTCGAGGACATTTGAAGGTCAAAGTTTTTTTTAATGGAAACCCCAGTTTTTAGTCTTTAAGAATGTAAACTTCATAAGGTTAAATATCGGTCTAAATTAGAGTTTTCCTTAAATAAAATTACTCCAAACTTCAGATAACCTTGAAAATTAACTTCAAGGTCAAGACGCTCAAGGTCATTGGCCCCAAACCTTACATTTATTCGCCCACAAATCCTGAAGAATTCGAAGAAAACTGCTTCTGGACGATTCTTTAACATTTGACCTTCATTTGACCTTCTGAAAGTCACATTCTTACAAATTAAAAACTATCGTTTCTGTCGTAAAATTATCCCGATCTTTTCGAATTTGGTATTAAAAATAGAGGTATCCACTTAAAAAAAACATCTTTGACCTCCAAATGACCTTGAAAGGTAAAAATCATTATGACAAATAACGAATGAATTAATTCCATTATTAACGTAAAATTCCATTTTAACTTTCTCTCCGCATAAAATATCATTCATGTCTAACAGAAAAATATCACAAACATTTTTCTTTCATTCAAGATAATTTCAATATAGAGCCCTAAATACTTAAGAAAAATCTATGTTATTTTGGCCGCATTTAATCATCGTCGTCGAATTCACCCTGCGAAGGGAAGACGCAATAAAACACAGCCGTACTGATAAAATAGAAAAAAATGACATCCACGATACAGGGAGAACGACAGAGACAAGGAGTTTTAAGTGGAATAAATCCGAGCAAATCGACCGCTTCCTTTCAGATTTATACCGTCTTTGTTAGATTCCTTTCATTTCCACGACTCTACTTTTCTCGTCACCGTTCGCACCCTCGCGCAAAATTTATTCGCGCGAATCTCGCCGATAAATAATCCGAACACCCCCATCGCGTCGCATAAAAGGCGGCCCCGAGCCGCAACGGGTACTACCCGCACATCGCGCCTTTTAACGCGATTTAAGGAGAATATTGAGAAATGGTATTTTCCATCCTCATCTCTTTCGTCATTATTCCCTTTTCTTTGAATTTTGTTATTTTCATTTATACTTTTTTTTATGTTTTTAATTTCCTACGTTCCAATTTCATTACTTTTTAGTTAATCATCACATACAGACACACGCACTTCTGAACTTCAACCCGTATCTACTGTATGCTTTTAGGGTTGCTGAAATCTAAAGCGAAGTCCATTTAAATGGACTTGGGGTTAACTCCATCACGTCAGATTTTCTTCAGTCTGTAACTAGAGAGCTACTCTACCAGTCGCCATCTTAGATCGACATCTTAAAACCACGTCAAAATAGACAAAATAATATCCTATATACTATAGACTACAGCCATTTTTTCAGGAACGATACAAATTCATCTAGATGAACGTCTCCGGTGAATAATACTCGGGCTCCCGTAGCGTCGCGTAAAAGGCGGCAAAATTCAGCAGCGGCGCTTACCGCGGTTTAAGGAGCGCCTTAAAGCGAGCCTGGGCCGCAACGACGTAAAACCGAGATAACAAATCGGGATGGAGCCGCGAGAGGATGACAAAGAGACAACGCGCCGCGCATAAAGATGTTCTCATTCCGACGTTGGCGCCCCGGCGCAACGGGCAAAATACGGAAGTGTCACATCCCTCGTTCGCAGACGATGCCCGTGGCCCGTTTACGAGACGTTCAAAGGCTTTTGCGTGCTTAGACCTTCCGCGAGAATTCACCCTGCACGTCCGCGAGCACGCTCCACCTGAAAAGCGCTAAAATTACCGACGGAAGAGGAACGGGGTTGAAAGAATTCCTTTTCTTAAGAAAATTAACTTAACTAATTAGCAAGGGCGATAGGGATGAAAGCGATAGATGGCGGCACCGTTCAAGAAGTTTTATACGTCTACATAATCTTCAAGCGCTGTCATCGTCTTTATACGTGGATGAGCACGGTATAGACCCTGTCCAAATCTATACTGTGCTAATTTATATCTCCCTTAAAATCTAGAAGTTTTCTTTTCCAACCTATTCCCCATCACAATTAGCTTGTTGTGTCGCCGAAGTTGAATCGTGATTGGCGGGTTTGAACAGCCATTCAGAATAGTAATGCGCGCATGGGCTAACTATAGTCGAGGAGGTAGCCAATGTTCCTTTGGTGGTGGAGAGAAATTTAATAGTTTAGGGATTGTTTTAAAGATGAACAGCATAGATTTGGACCAGACCTATAGTTTATATAAGATTTTGGTACGGGTGCGAGAAAAAACGACATTGAATTTATCAATACGCCATTTTGAATGTGTACATTTTGACTTGCGATTCCTGTGGTATCCCGGTAGAGCACTATCAGAAACAGATAATATTATCCGGTTGATATTTACGTTCGGAATTTCATTCCGCGACGTCAAGTAGCGAGCGCCGGAGATGACAAGTGGAAGCGATAATACCATTTTCTACAAAGTGTCACCATTACGCTTGATTCTACATTAAGCGCCCTCGCACGTGGTTGGCTTCGGCAAAGGGCCGACACTAGCGACGAACCGAGTCAGGCAGCCTTGATTAATGATTTCAGGGCCAAGTAAGGCGGATGGAGCTTTCCGCCCCTTCGTCAGCCCGGGAACTGCCCCGCGCCCCGCGCGGACCGAAGTCGTTAGCTTCCTAACGTAAGCTCGCTGCAAGCTCTAACGATCTACGACGTCGCTCCGACGAAACACGATCTTAGCACCTTAAGAGCCAACTGTCGGCGGAAAGAAATTTGCGTATGGTCATAGATATATATCGTGTAAAAGCTGTTTTTCGCAATTTTACGTTTCTTTTTTATTGAAACCACGATGGCTTCATTACTGATATTTTGTTTAAAAGACAGACACTTTCTATGAATATCATATGAAATTTCGTAAATGAATAAATATATATAGCAAACGTGAAATATACCTTCAAACGTCTAGAAATGAATGCTCGAAAATTGCCACTTTACTGTTTCGGATGTTGAATTAATCTTGCTTTCCTAAGCTCATGGCGCCATCTCTGCATCAGCATTAATACTGCAATAGTCGGGTGTATCCATCTGCAGAAATATATGACTATCTTATGACGTATATGTGGCGGATTTAATTAGTTCCGCATACACGGTTCGCGGCGTTGGC
This sequence comes from Trichopria nigra, assembly GCA_030522945.1. NCBI lineage: Eukaryota > Metazoa > Arthropoda > Insecta > Hymenoptera > Diapriidae > Trichopria > Trichopria nigra. The sequence goes on along the minus strand of JAPYZR010000291.1, from coordinate 30,490 downwards.
TCTATGAACTTTATAAAGTGTATCGTGACATTAATCGCAAAAATAATAACGACGACTTTAGCTTTTACACTTTCGAAAATTCTTCGAGTTAGATTTTTACTCTTTTTAGAGTACAACGAGTACATTGTTGCTACATAATGCGTGATAAAATCCATCCAATAAAATAAAATGTTTTAAAAAAATACGATCAAGATGATATATATATGGTAATGGACATCAGGGTGTATTAGAGCAGATCAGAGTAATGAATAAATCTGCGGTAAGCTTCGCGAATTTGTCTTAGAACCGATACTCGAGCACAAGGAAAGGAAGAGACATACGTGGAGGGATAATGGTAAAAAAAGAGGAAGCCAGCTGAGAGTGTAAGAGCTAAGACCGGAAGGAAAATGGCAAGATGAAACGAAAACTCGAGCGGATTCGAGCCGCCGCCGCGCCAAAGCGTCTGACTTATAAATCGTTCTTGAGGCGGGCAACCGGCCGTCCGTATGAGGATCTCTTCCCTCCGTCCCTCCTGCCCTTACGACCTCATACCATCCCGGTCTCCTTATTCTAAAGGATAAGCATCCTTCGCTCCCCGCTTTCTACACCTTCGTGGATTCGAAGACGTCGGCGCCTTCCTCTTTTTCGAGATGTCATCGTTGGAAGCGATGCGAAGAGAGACCTCCCGAGTAGCTTCGACTTCGCTCTCGAAGATATCTGCCCTGGATTTTACTTGGGCATAATGTCACGTTACGCGAAGCAAAATATTACGTCTTCTATAGGGGTTTACGGGGTGCGCGGTGTGAAGTAGTTCCAATATAGGGTCGTTTTCCGATGAATCGGATCATTTCAATTGTGGATTACATTGCAGCCCTATGCTCTTCCAAAAGGGATCATGCGATGGGTAAAATAGGATTGTAATATAAATGTGAGAGACTGAAAAAAAGAACAGGATGACAATTATAAGTATGATTGCAGACAAGGACTCCAAATGCGATTGAAACCGAGTTCGTCTTGACCTACCAAATCCCCGACTAAAACACTTCATGAGGTGTATTTTCCATTGATTACACTTGGGTTGACAAATTCCTTCCCCTGTCCCATTACTTCGCTAGAAATAATAACAGGAGAGAGCGCACGGCAACTGGATCGATATCAAATGATAATGCTACCATAGTTTGAAGTGCAGAAACTTGAGAAGATGTTCAAACTATCATAGTTGAAGCAGTATAACCCTCGGACGATAGTGTAGACCAGGTGGCAGTTCTGTGGTATCTGCCACGCTTGTCAATAGTTTGGAAATAATGTATTACAAGACTACCGCATATTTGTTAATAGAGAAAGCAGTTATAAAACTCTTACACTATTACAAGAATATTTTGAAGGTTTCGACAATGGGAATCTTACATCAGGCGGTAATTTACTATGGCTTTCCGAATATTGAACTGTACCCTAATCCTGACGTAATTATGATTACGACCCTTTTCAAAAGATGATGTAAGATCCTGAAAATGTGTCATCAGGAATTACCTCAATTTTTTTTTAATTGGAGGACGATTGTTTTTGCATTTTTCGACATTCATTTCTGATAGGTTATACAAAATCTGGACGTATCATTTTCATCAATAATGTTGCATCAAAATCGGATTAGGGAATCATAATGAAGTAAAACTGTTGCAACAGCAGACCACAAACTTCAAAATGGCGACACCCAATATGGCGGGGCTTGACGCCACTATCGATTTTTCCACGTATAACAATTCAAATTACTTCTGAAAGTTTGTGGAACAAAGACGACAATATCCTATAGTCGTTCCTGCATCGAGATCCTCTTTATCTGACAAGTGGGAGATCGTGTAATAAATATGAGCCCCTATAAAAGTGCATTCAAGAATTGTCAACGATCTCCATGCATTACCTGAAATCTCGGAGATAGTTATATTACATAAAAATTCCCTTCAAGAGCTCCTCTCCCGCAAAAGAATAAATGGACATACATAATTCAATTTTTCCGAGAAACCTCTTACGAGAAACGTGCGTTTTATCGTATTATCTAAAAGGACGTACGCTCTGCGACAGTAACGTTTTCTAGAGCGATACGGCGAAAAATGCTGACGAAGTTCTTACACCACTCGCTTGAGAACGTAATAAGAGGGTCTAGCTCCGCTTTAGGTCTCGACATTATTACGACGTAACTTCGCATATTGCGCGTGCAAATCCTGAGAGCCAATACTTCTTAAGTGGGGCTTAAATGATTTTTGAAATTTAAAACGGATTAAGCATTCAAAATCACATTGGAATAATTACGTGTCGGGAAATGCCGCATTAAGTGGATTACATTACATTCCAAACTTTCCATAGACACTTTTACATTCAGCTTCTTCATTCTTATTCCAACTGCCTTTCATTAGAGTCTCAGACTCTTCGTGTATTTTTTGTACATTGGAAATAGATCATAGTTCAATCAACATCATTTATGGTTTCAATTCGTTGTACAGTTGGATTACAGTACAAACATTTCCCTAAGACGCCCGATTGATGGTTTGGATTTCAATGAACGTCTCACAATCTTATTTACGTAAACTTTCAACTAAATTCATGATAGAGAGATACCTGTATTTGACGAATCGAGATTTATCGAAGCGATACAATCCCCTTGATGTGCAACCGAGCGATTTCGGTCGATTATTATATTAGCCGACTGAAGTGCGAGACCATTGAAGTACGTTTGACGTGGACGAAAAAGAGCTGACTGTATTGCTGCTTGTGGAGTCCATGTGAGCTGAAAGTGGGAAAGAAGAAGCAGGCAAGAACAAGGACACGGAATAGTGAAGAACATTCGAAAGCATCGAGATTTCATCACGGAGATCGAGTAGTGCTATACGGAAGAAAGCAAAGAGAGAAAATACGGTTGGATTTCACGCCAGAACTGAGCTTTATGCACGGATGCCACGTCAGGATTTTCATCGAGTTATGAGACTCGATACTCGACGATTTTGTCTAGTTGCGCAGTTGACAAAAATTACCTCGCAGAATTCGCCTCTATCATCGGTGAAATTAAATAACGCAGCGACATAAAACAGGATTCCCCGTAAGAGGCGCCGAGGCTTCTGCCTCTGACACTTGAAAAAAAAAGCAGAACAACTTATGTAGGATTCTTGTATGTAAATACCTACTCTACTGCACAACCCTCTTAGACTCGGTCCACTAAAAAAAGTCTCGATCGCAATAAGATTTCGATCATAAATTCACCCTTCGTGGGTACTCGCTTTTCTCGCGAAAATATCGAGAGGTCTGTGCAGGACCTGTGACATTAAATCGAAACGTTCAAATGTAATGAAAAAACACTTGTAAAGGATAATTGACAAAAGTTCATCAAAGACGAAGAATTTACGGAATCATTGAGGGTTCACTAAAATCGATGAGTAATAACGGCAAACTTCGATGAATACAAGGAACGGTCGTAGAGGCAGAGTAAGACCGGATCGCGGTAATTTTGGTCGACCCATTACGCGTGAGATCGATGCGAGCCACGTGCTCGTAATACTTTCCAGATAAGCCTCATATAAGCCGACCTGCATCGGCGCGTTTCGCCGAAGACCGTCTTATCTCGTCGTTTCCGGTCCAGCGACCCGGAAATGCGTAGTAGAGAAGGAAAAGAAGCGCAAGATGAAAACGAAGCGACGGCATGAACGTAATAGAAGGCGCGTTCTATTCTGGTGCCAGCGAGTGAAATTCTGTATACTGCTGAAAATTGAACTCGTCCGACTGAACCGTTAAAACTCAAACAAATGGTTAGGCTTCTACGTTAAGATTGTAACAAATAATCGTTCACTGACATTGTATCAAATTGATGAACGGATTTGATGTTGAATTTCCTAATGATCACTTCAAAAGATCTTTCATCCTATAGCCTGTCCATGTCATATGTATATATATAAGCAGAGTGATACCGCTTTCAGATATAATATGGGAAATGAAGATATTAGGGAACATAATGGAAAGTGTCAGACACAAAATAAAATAATAGTACGTGAATTCGAAAAATAAAATCGCTTCTGAAAATAAATGCTAAAGACAATCGCACAATTTGCGCTCGGAACGACCGGCTGCGAATATAAACTTATAGACCTTTTTTATGACTGCGATATCTAAATTAATGAACAAAAGTATGTCGTAAAGATAGTACATGGATCTGCGCCAATGAATTAATCATCGTTTGGTGCCTCGGCAACTTGGTTCCAGGCCCGGGTGGAATCGTTACTTCGTCCGGTCACAAGTGTTAAGTGCACTCGTGCGTTATTTACGATTCGCTACGTGACTGTTAATGTATTTGTTTCATTTCTTTCGTGCATCGCTTAAATGACTATTTTGGCCAAGGAATTTCATTGCGTCTCCTCTAATTTCCAGCGGAATTATGACAATACATTATAAATGCATTTTAAACCGCAAAAATGGCCAGTCCCAACCCTTCTCTCGATGTTTCTTTACAAGAATCTTCAGTGCGTGTGTTAGCGAGTATGCATACTTTTGGGGATTTCCGCCTCTTTTCGCCAAAGCCTCGGCAAGCTCATCAACGAGGCTCTATCGGCACATGGATGAAAGGAAGTGTCTACCCAGCGTTGCGCCAGTCCCACAAAGGAAAGATGCAGTCCCTTCTTCTGGGACGTCCCCTTCACCCCAACCACTCATCAGCCCCCAGCAATTCGTTCGGCTCTCATCCCCTCGCCATCTCCCCACCATCGCACATCTACGGCTACAATGGAGGCCAAGGAATTTAGTTGCCATTGTCTCGCGACGTGCCCGATCACGCCTCATCGTTCTCCTATAGATGCTGCCAAAAGCTGACTAACGGGACCGTGCCGCGAATACATTCGTACCTGATCCATTATCGAGAATTGAAGATTTTCACGAATCTAGCTGCGCATATTAAAAAATCGAAAAAAATACACCGTAGTTTATAATAAATCATAAGTTTCTTTACAACGAATGATTTCGTTTCACGAGCCAAGATCATTAGAATTTCCAAGTCGATACACAAAGGCCCAAGTAAGTCGCAAAGACATCCTCCTTGCTGCCGCGATACAAAGCCAACTAGTGCTAGAGTCGAGGGAAGCGTGCGCGAGAGCCGCAAAGGCACTAAAATGAAAAGGAATGAAAGTATCAGGGCGAGCTTAGCCGTGACACAGTCAAGAGTGCTGCATAAGCTTATTAGGGTTAGCCTGGCACGACGTTGCAGTAGCGGCGCATCGAGACACCCCTACGTCGTTCGGTGGCCGATTCAGAGCCTACGACCTCTGGCCGGGGAAAGAGGGCACGGGGAAAAAGAATGTCGCAGAGGAGGGGTGGGAAAAAAGTCGCTGGGAAAGGGAATGACACTGGGGTGAACTGGAGGAGCGCCGAGCCCCTCGAGAGACAATGAGACCGCTCACGAGTGTCGCTCCGAGTGGGTGCTCTTCACTATTGCCAACTCAGGTCCTTCAAGCCTGCCGGCTCGCTGTACCATCCACGGTGCGGACGCCGCGCGACAACGGATATGCCCAGAAGGTAGAAGAAAATCCAGCAAGAGGAACAGAGACGTCGAATGTGGGGTCGCGAGACCTACCCGAAGATGACGAGCGACAAGGAAAAGCGCTGCTACTTGCACCCTTCACTAGAGTCTAACTCGAATAGGCTACACGAATGTTGTATATATAATAACGTTATATATAATAACGTGATGTTTTTATCAATCTTTACCAATGCGAATAGTTTCCATGGCTGAACTGATAGGACCGTTGTCCCTACAATCATTCCTCTTAATTTCCGTCGTACACTGGTCGATATCTAAGCAGATTGCAGAACAGAAACGTTGTCATTTTGCGCCCGCAATACGAAACTTATGTTTTGTCATAGTAGGCGCATCGTGCACCATACTGTGAAAACTATTCTTATTAATAGTTTTGAACGCCATAAGGGCTTAGTGATCTAACGTCCAGGTGATATACAGGTATCTTGAGTACTACTTGTCCGAAGACTCTGAGAGTTTAATAGAATCATTGAATAATATAAACCAATATTAATAATGGAAAAGATAGCATGAATAATGACGATATTGGCAACTTCAACGGTGTGATGGCTACGCTGCGAAGTGAACACAACCACAGGCCATCAGAACTCGCGCAAAACTTTTCGATGGATATATGATTTATAAAAGTCCATTATTTGTATTGCAATCCGCTTCTTTCAATAGTTCTTTTCTAATTTTGTTAGTTTCAAGCTCTTTTTCCATCCGGCAGCTCTCTCGGTGCTCAGCGTCGCGTGCTTTTTACTTTACGAGATTTGAGAAATCCTCCGAGAAAGTTGCAGTAGTAACTAAGCAGTTCCATAACGTTAATTAAATAACAGCACAGTAGTCAGTCTCGGTTTTCCAGCAGCCGGAAAACTCTAGATATTTTCAAATAAGTTTACAAGCAGGTCATGGCGGACTCCATTATTCAATCAGCTAAATTCGAAGAGATGCGAACAGACGCGAAAAGATTCTCTATATACTCGACTTTTTATATCGGAGCTCTGTGATTATAGATACATTTCCACTAGTGTTTAATCGAATTTTCATTAGGCTAATGCAACATCCGAGGCTTTCCTTTGTTGTTTATTAACGTTCTCCGATTGATCAAAGAAAAATGCTTATACTTTATCGAGACGACTGGCAGATTATTTGCTCGATCGTAAATTCAAATTATAACCATCGAGCATGAAGTGCATCTCTCTCAATAATCGGGAATGCTTATTCGCACTGCATACGCTTGATCTTCATCCGTCAGTGATTCCCTAGCTCGATCCGCACGTGCAGGGGTCATTTCTACCAATTGGTCTTTGTATAAGAGGTACGCTACTTCTTGGCCAGTCAAGGGTTCGTAGTATCGGAGAATCCGTCTTCATTAAATCCGGCATTTAACTTTTCCGAAACTTTGAGACCCCCCTCCCCCAAGGCGGATAACGTACCCGATCTCGAGTCTGCGCTGGCACCATTGAAGCCCCACTCCTATGTGCAGTACCTTTTTTGCTGGACTCTTTGTCGAATCGCGGACGTTTCGCGAATTCCGCCGTAGGGAAGTGGAGAATGGGAATCGACAAGACAGGGCACGTAGACTACCGTGAAATACTATCGTTCGCCAACGAATGTCCAATCGTCGAACTTTCTGGAAACTTGTCCCGCAAGCCGAACCGTCTACCGGATGTACCGTCGACGATTGAAGAAACTGACGAAGCTTCCATTGTAAAAGCTGAAACTGCGCGATCGGCTTATCCTCGAGTCGAATCCGAGATGCTTGCGTAAACAACGTGCGCGCCGTATCGATATTATACAATGAAATTGTGTCGGCGGATTTTCACTACACAGTTTACATAAAAACTTTGCCGGAAATTTATTTCCTTCTTTTTGGGGAACTTCCGGAGAAAATCGGATGACGCTTTCGAATCTTTATCAGGTGGATAGGGATTGAATAAAAACCGCACGTCTACAAGTTTGATTTTGCACAAAAAGAACAAACGTTTCTTAGAAATAATAGATATTTGCCGAATGGAGTTCATGATTGAGCAGAAATAATGTTGTCACACTGAAAATCTTTAGAAGAGGGAAAATCTTTCCCTCTTCTAAATTGATAGGTATAATCAATATATCGATTGTGTTGCATGTGTTAGATGTTTATGTGTTGTCCTGTGCGGGATGATGTCTATGACTATGTCTATGTCTATGGTAGGTTTAATCCAAATACTGACGATGTAATTCTCTTCTTCCTATGAAGACCTTATGGAAGTAAAACTCTCAATTAATAAACAATCGATTGACATTACTTGTACATTACCTTGATCCAATACGTGACGATAGAATTGAGAAATTTAAAATGGCGGATTTTGCATGGTGGATGTCAGAAACCAAATTCATTGACAGGAATCACGGATAAATAATGTTACAATGTATATTTCAGCGGAATTTTGCATTGTCCTACAATTACGGGAGTTGCTGGTCTTTTTAAGGTTATGTTAAGGTTAAAAGAATTCAGGTTGTTAATTTACCAATCCATTTTTACTTATTAGATTGACAAGGTATTTTATTTTTTGGTTAAATAATAACAATGTGATATGAAGGTACGAACGAGCACGCAATTTCTCCAGAACCGCACGGACCATCGAATCAGATATGAATCTTGAAAGTAAATTGAACCCAATAGTGTCGTAGAAGCGATTCCCATCTCCTACATGGACTTGGACGAGGTCCTATGTGGTCTATGTAGACCAAGATATGTTAATCCTCAGAGTGATTGGCGCAAAGCTTTCATAATCCTCTGTCAAAAGCTCGAGGATTTCCCTACGGCTCGCTCGGAAAGCCACTGTTTTATTAGATATCTCGAGGATTACTTCGTAATTGAAGTATTCCGATCCCAAGAGCATCGTCTGCTGCAGTTTTTTTTAACACTATTCCATGTAAAGTGTAATAATCGTTCGGCGAGAAGTGCTTATAATCTCACCGGATGGATTCGATTCAAATTAGACTGCGATAAAAAACATCTTTCAGAAACCGTTTGTCGTCATTGCCTGCGAATTCGAGGGAAATGCTGGAAAGCTACTGCGCTGTGAAAGAATCAGACTGCATCCTCGTTTGTTTATCTTGTCTTCGATTCCTTACAATTTTGCATCCGACTGCTCGTCCGCCCTTCTTTTCCGCAATTCCTCTTTCGTTTCCACCGACTTTTCTTCATCTTATTTTTTACTTTTCCACTTTCCATCCCCTATTTCCTCGCTCGATTCTCTCGCCCCGAAAACAAATAACTCGTGGCGGTGCAATCGGGAGCCCGAAATGCCGGGGTGTGCGCAAAGCGAACTTCGTCTCTCGGATGCACTTCCGAACAAACACACGTCGAACTTGGCGAATCCGTTAGAAACTTTTAAACGCGAAATTTCGAGCACACGATGGAATGGACATTCGCGTCTACGCAGCTATACCGGGTGGCGTGCATTACGCAATTACCTAAATTCTATGCACGTGAAATTGGCCTTGTTCCGGTATCAATTACCCACGCCGTGAATGAACTATGCTAGAAAAACCTGGTGCGGGCATTATCTAAGCAGTAATTACTGATTATTTTTTATTATTCCCACAATAAATTTCGAGAAACAATACATGTTTTAGGACGTTTTTCTAGTCATCGTGAGGCGTCAATTCAATATTCAGCACAAAGTCGGCTAAAAGTTATCGAAAAGTTGACTAAACTTGTGATAATTATTGTACAGGAGAAAAAGTAAAAGTCGTGGTTCAAAATTCAAAATAGCGAATTTAATATAGCGGATGATTTTATTTTCATTAGCAAATGCAATTTTATGATTTTTACCCAAAAGCAATTAGCCACTTGAGAAGTCGGTCATTGCCAAATTTTCTGAAAATTTAGTGACTGTTAACGTGACGTATTCGGAGCATGTATTTTGGTAACACAGGTCTGATTAATTAAAAATTTCCGCTCTTTACATCAGAGGTCAGAGAATATTTTATAACTTTCATCCAGTAGCATTACGACCACTTTGTCATTAATTTTTATTTATACTCTTTTCCAATTTTCTTTTTTTACATAGGGACAATAACGTTCTAAATTTTAAACATATTCGATAACTTTTCAATCATTTAAACAATGGCGCAATATATAAGGATTTTTGCAAATCCATTAATTTAGCCTGAAATACATTATGTTTTTATTAAAAACGGCGGTGACCATGGATGGTGTTTTTCATAACATTTTGAACATCCCCATTCCATCCGTCTCATCGAGTCCTGAATGAACCAACTGAAATAACGGCGACTTCTATTGTAAACTATTCGATTGTATGCTTGCGTCAAATATTCGCTTCAAAGGTACTGCATTTCCACGTCAAGTCATATTTTTGAACGAAGACGTTGAAGCCCCGTAAATTGAACGGGGCCGATTCCAGAGAACCATCCCTTTAACGCGCAAAGCTTGACAAACGGGAGTGTCACGTTCGATGAATAAAAAATATCAATTTCAATTGTGGTGAGACTCGATCTTGTCTGCGGAGAAGCATTTTCGCATTTCAGATATGTATATATATACGTGTACGGCACCCACCCGCATCCATTCGGTGGCCGTGGAAAAATGAAATTACCTCTGGGTTATTGACCCGAAGCTTTCCCACTGCCCGGTGTCCACTCGGAGATAACGGGTGGTACTAAATAACACATCACGAGCATTGCGCTTCGATACCGATAATTATACAAGTACTTTATAATCAACGCTAATGACATTAACTACACACCACACGCGGCGGTTGGAATAACTCCCGCTGACCGGTGGATTTTTTTTTTTTGTGAATTTAAATTATAATCACCCGATGAATGATAATTTTATGCTTTTATAGTACATAATTAGAGAGACTTTTTATTCTTTTAATTTGAGTCGGATTCGCATCTATTGTCTTCCTAATATTCTATTTTATTAACGACGATCATGTAATTTTCCTGGTACTCTTGAAACTTTAAAACTATATATAAATCAAAAGCAATGGCATCTTCAAGGATGGCCCCTCAACGCAGTGCATTCGAATAGACCTCAATGGCCAACCAATAATTAAACTATCAACTCGATCAAATTTTAGTACTTGACAATTTTTATGAAATTTGTAAGTAGAATCACCCGATTCAATATCATTAACCATTGGCTCACCACAATAAGAACAAAGCGACTATATAAAGTGTCAACATTGGCAGGCAGTCTACTGGCCAAAGTTACTAGTAAGAGTTCTTTACTAATCCTGATCTCAATTTCCCCTATGATTCTAACGTAATATTATATTTCACACTGATTTTATTCAATCCGCATTAATCTGTTTACCTTCCAACTTCGACTGTCTAGTACATTTCCTATATATAGAGATTATTTGATAACTTATGCATACGTCGTGGGGTGTAAATGAGCGCATAGCGAGAGTGCGTGCATTAACACCGAAAGCCTTTGGGATTTGGTTATGTGTGCATCAAGCTCGCCTTTAAACATTGAAACGACACCATTCCTTTAAAACTAAAAAAGCGAAAAACCGAAAAAAATCATATTTTTAATATTTGAAAATGCAGAAAGTGAAAATTGAACTTGTTTATTATGGTTGCTCATTGCTATGTATTTGGGCTAGTATGTTTATTCATTCCAAAGCATTACTTCCATCTCCATTCTGTAAACATTTGTATTGTCATTTCTTGTTGTTAGTTTTGGTGGTCTAATGACTTTTACATTTACGTATCAACTTTGTTTACTTTTAACTAACTTGCTTGTCCATCGGGTGTCCCACAACTAACGGATTATATTAGTTTTAACAATTTGTATTGCTCGTTTAAATACATTGGGATGAGGGGCCATCCAGAAACATTTCACCATAACTAAGCAATCGGATAAAATTTTGGTAGAGGACTTTATTGTTCAAAATTGTTAGAAGAATCACCAAGATCCTTAAAACACAAAATACTGCCAAAAACAGTTTGCCTACTAATACAATGAACGAAGAGCATCATCGATACTTGAAATAGCTTAAAATTTATGTTCAGAAACACCGTCATTAGTTATAATTGGTATATTCGTGCTTTTTCTCACCAGACATTTTATATCCTGTGATTAATTATTTTCTGAATTATCAAGCTTGTTCCTTCACTCGGTAATTAAAATCAAGAAATTATGACGGGTGAAGTGAGCGCGAACGACCTAAAATTATTTTCTATTCATGGCAAGATGCAAAGTCAAGATACTTTCGAAACACGGTCACGGAAATAGACATTAATTTGAAATTATGAAACGCTCCGACGAGCCCAGTTTGCTCGGCGATAATGAACTCATGAACCGTAATCTTTTAAAATCAAAAGCAGCTTTTCAGTCGTTTCAAATGCCGCTGCCGTCGACAACTTTTCACGCAGCTATCTCGTATAATGACATAGACTCAAATATTTAATTATGCTTCTTATGTATATATACGTTAGAATACCTACATTGCGCAGGGCTCCCCACGTGAAAATAATTTCCATCAACCGGTAGTCGAAAGTGAACGATTCTTGATCTTTCGTTTTTTTCCCATTAAACCGAAATAGATCATAATTGGAGTATCGGAAATGAGGAAGATCCAAAATTGATCCAAGTCCCACGGGTGCACGTGTCACGCATTACTCGATGTCAGATGTTATCCGGCGAGTATGGCGCTGATGAGCGTGTCTTATCTCCGACCAGACTTTTGCCACTAATTGGAGAAGTCTTTTTGTCGGGTGCACACGGGCGAGCATTAAATCTCCAATTACCGAGGCATAGGACAGTTCTTTAAAGAATTCTTCTTTGTCTGCTCTATCGGCGATTTATAATGCCGAACAACGCTCCCGTTCAATTGATGATTACGGGAGCACGTAGCACTGGAATGGAAAATGCTGGACAAAGGCGTCAGGTTTGCGCTGAATGGATGGAATATCGTAAATCAAAGATGCTCTTATGGTTTCTGCAGATTTACGATAAGTGGAATATTAGCGAGACGATGTGTTCAAAATAATGAAAAATGTAATAAGGATTGAGATTGAAATGTTGCATCATAGCTGCGACAATGATATCCATCCAAAGTTTTTCCGCAGTTTGGTCTTCATTCTGATGATCATATTCCAGTAATCGTTCCTTTTACGTGACAAAAGGGAAGTTAGTCCAAGACTGAACTGGTAGATTTATAAATTGATTGCAATGGTTGGTTCATCCAAGTTAACGACCAATAAATGTTCCGTTCTAATTCCAACTCACAGTCCATTATGCGTCTAAAATAAAAATGACTTTCTGTTCCTTTTTAGACCAACACGTTTGTTACTAATCAATAGAACTACTTATTAATAGACCAAGCTATGGTGAATGTCATACCAAATGGAAGTTCCTGTCCTTGGGTACAATTATAGCAAAGTAAAGCGTGACGTCTAGACCACCGAGTGGTTCGTTTCTCCGTTCTGAGCAGCACTTCGCCAAAATCCACTTTCGTTTCGTGACTCCTCCAAGACGGGTACTCGGCAATCACGAACAGTGACCAATCAGCGGCCCTTGAATTTCACCCCCGTCGGGAATGGTAAAAGCGTGAGCTAACTGCGGAAAAGCGATGCCGACAGGCTTTTTCGGATCTCTTTAAAAAAAAAAAAAAAGAAAAAATCTTGGCTGGTCTATCGACATTCATTAGTTTCTGGAGAGGCCATTCCAATCTCTGCTCAGCGCCTTCCTTTCTTTATCAGTTACTATTTTCCCCCTGGCAGATATCAGGGCTGCGCCGCAGCGAGATTTACGAGAACCTCGACCACTCGTTCCCAGAGCTGCTTCCGACCCTTTTGTATCGTTTTCGCGATAGATGCCACTCCAGTGACGTCAAACTGCGACGTCAGCGCTTCGCTTGTTTCAACCCTGTCACTCGCTTGTCCTTTCCCACTGCCTTTTTCATGGCGTCATCGACAAGCGCTGCAGGGCGAACAATTTACCACAAGACTCATCGATGTATGGAAAAATGAGGATGGAGAACATCGCTCAGATCTCTTGACTTTATATCCAATAAGTACTTCGTTACATTCTCCGCATCAAGATGCTGTACACGTTGATAGGTATAAAAATGATCTCGGGCGAAAGTGTCTAAGCACTTTAATAGATTCAGTGTTAAACATTTCTCAAACATTTCATCACGTCACGCATCGACTATAGGTTTTCGAAAATTATAGCGCAACGAACTAAAATTTTTTCTCTCCGTAATCCAAAATCCGAGCGAAGGCGAGTGGATGGAGGAAGTTGCGAGGTGAAAAGGGCGGTGGGCGACGAGATGACGTAATACGTAAAAAATTGAGCTGAAGCAGCTGCAGGGCTGCATGACGGATTATAACGGGTGATCCAATCAAAATCAGATCTCGCCGTTCCGCGAGGACGGGAATTCGTGCGAGTACGCGGCTTTACGACCCTATAACGACTGTAAACATTTTACGGTGTCGGGATTATCCGTCATTCCCGGATGTGCTGGAACGCCTGCCAAGATGGCGGACCATTATCAACGAGATGGCTCGTCGTGAACAGCATGATTATATGTTCAGAGATGGCTGACATTCCTGATGTACAATTTAGCACTGTAACCCATCACACTTGAAGCATTCGTGTGCTAAACCCTAAACGTGTCTGGCTGTGTACACCATGGTTAAGGTCTACTTTTACGGGCTTTATGGACTCCTCAAACGACATCACTTTCTACGTACGTTTTCATTCTAAAATTTTGCAGAATATTTAGTAAATAATAACAAACCTATGAAAGTAGAAAAGATTATTTGTTGGAATGAGAGTTCTTTAATTCGCAAAGTAAAGTGCTGATGAATATATACTTAATTTTAGGGCTGATGTCCATGGGATGATCATTCACAAGTACGTCCATTGGACGTCCTATTCTCGTCCATAAACGATTAGACGAAAATTGAGCAAATTATGGACGTCTAGTACTGGGAACATCTCTTACGTACCTAACTTGCAATTTCGACAATTGATAACATCAAATCATTTGTTTGTGCCCTTCATAAACCGTTTGTTTTTTGCAAAAAGTATTCTGACCAGTACTGGATCAAATAAAAGGTGGAAGCAATAAATCACATATGGTGGTGGGATTGTAACTATGCATTTATTGTATATCTTTGATGTTTAGTATTTTTTCTAGTTTCGGTATAATTTTTGTTGGACTATATCGTTATGGAAAACGTGGGACACGAGTTTTTATTGACATTGTTAGCTTTATTACTGGGACCGACCCATACGTGCACTACCGGAAGCTAGTCGAGAAAAAGACTTAAAGATCCGAATCATCATTCCGATAACAACACTACTATATGTTATCGTCACTTACAATTTGGCCTCATGTGGTTTCATGGGGCTGCAATAGAAATTTAATTCAGAAAATTTATGGTTAGTAAAAAAGAAAAATTAATGATAATCAAAACAAGTCCATATTTCTCATTAAAGTATTAAACGTTTATTAAAGTATAGCACTTGCAATAGACAGGAAATGAAGCGATCAAATTAAAATGAAATGTAAAATATACGTTTCATTTAAAAAATTCGTTCTGTCTATCAAAGATAAGAATTAATTGACGTTAATAAATGTAATTTTTTAAATTACGAATTTAATCGTTTTTCATTAAATTCGTATTAGTAATTAGTTCAACCATTGATGAATGAAATATTTACATATATACTTTTAAAGACTTTTGTAAAAATAAATACTAACGCTATCTACCGGAGTCTTACGCAAAACCGAAACGTTAAATCGATACCTGCAAAAGTCGGTCGGTAATACTCGAGGGTAAAAGATAATTTAAAATAATTTTTAATAATTTGTAAAAACGTCATTTTTTTATTAAAATTGAGAAAAAAATATACTATTTCTTAATTTACATTGAAATTAATTGTAAATTAATAAATAATAATAAGTAACAGAATAGAAATTAAATGTGCGATGGAACTAATTTATCTAATATTCTTATCAATTCTTTAAAACTATTTTGCCACTTTTAAAAATTATTGATTAAGAAATCTTAAATCCATTCGTCATTTTGAGGCCGCCATTTCGAGAAACGTAAATTATCTCGAAATAAGTTGATATCAAACCTCCAGATCAATATTTTGTTTTTATTTAATAGGATCGACAAATTGATCCTTATAAAAAAATGTATAAACAGATACAAAAAAATTTTAGCCTATTAAATTTAGGGACCATGGACGTTAAAAAAAAAAGTTTTTAATTGCGCCAATAGCAAACGCTAAAATTGAATGTACAACAATGACACTTATTTTGAAATCAAGCCACAGTTCGAAGACACTCATAATAATTTAATGAAGGGAGTCATCAATCGAACATTACGTTAATTTTCAATGTACCAAGTTTCCAACAAATCCCGACATTTTCCACGAATCATTTATTCGCGAGCGTGTATCCGAAACTTGATCTTTTTTTTCCTCCCTGATCACGATCGGAATATTCACCGAAATGATTTCAACCAGTGAAAGAACATTCACGATCTACGGAAATACTTGCCATTCTTTACGACGAGTTCGGTGTGCTGCAGTGTCGTCCTGTACATAATACATTTCACGGCAAATTGCTTTCTCAAATTTGCCTATGCGCGCAAATCGAACTCTTTGCTTTGTAACCCCCCACGTTCAGGCCAAGGCTCGTTGGAGACGAGCCATCAAGCGGCTGCACGAGGGAAATAAAACAATACAGAATATCTTATACGGGCAACGGGAGAACTCCAATTGTATTTCGCGTTGCTACGATTTCTCGGTGCGCTCATTGGGCCATATTCTGATGCTCTCTTTCCCTGTGTTTTGCCCCTCCTTACCCTTTTTTCCGTTTTTCCCGCCCCCCCCCCCCCCGCCTTCTTATCCGAGCTCGCAGTCTTCAACCAGTACCCGTACGTACGTATATATACACGTTTCGCTGTTTATAGGTTCTTCGATTCGATTTCAGCGAAACGAACCGAGAACGACGCTTTGTACGCGGGATAAGTCGACTCTATTCGGGTATTTGGACTAAAAATACCCAATACTCAACGAATATCTATGAATGAATTCCTATCCAATTCTGTTAAATCGTCTCGGTAATATCCGTCCCACCATGCCTGAAAAGTGGACGTCACTCGGCACTTGAATGCTCCATTAACTTCTGTTGAATCCATCTAAGAATCCTTTCGCGCAGGAATCTGACATCAGCCTTTAAGGATTAGTGCCTAAAACTGACATGTTACAACAGTCAGGAAATGTTACTTTTTTGTTCATTCTTCATTTAACTTTTTATTTTCATCAATTCGGCAACCTCTTGGAGTTGGTCTCGCAAGAAAAATGCAGAATGCCGAGTACAGCCTAGAACTATCTCCATCCCATCGTTATTGACCAATACTTCATGGAGATGCCTAACATCATTCAGAATTCAGAGACGGGTATTTGAGCTCGCATAGACTATTGATGTCTGATTTACATCTAATCAATCCTACACTCTTTTCATTAAATGTAGCATTGGCAGCGTTAGCACCAATAATTTATCTAACGAAAATGAACTCGGGACCTTTGTCTGTTTTTTCATTTGAATAGTATAGTGTACCTTTATCCTAAGCGCAGACTGGAAACTTAATCTTTGATAGAGTTTGGTGCGAAATTGAAGGTATAAGATGTTATGTACACCTGATGTACCTAGAACCCAACATTAGGTATGCGAACCCGAGCTGAACTTTTCCTGATCGTAACTATAAACAATCAAAATGTCTACCTATCTGAAAAAGTAATCCTGATCCAACACTCTGTTCACCAGTAATATAGTACTGTAATAAAAAAACAGATAGAACAGATTTAAGAAAATCATTCTTGTTTCAAGAGTTCGGAAGAATAAACTGGTTTCTAACCCATTGTCAAAGTCCTACTGCATACATCTCTTGAACCAAGGACCCGAGTAAGGCTATAAGGATAGTATATAATTGGGAATGAAGAGAGTCATCGACATATCATTTGCGATTAAAATTGCTCGACAAATCAGAGAACGTAATCCCGGCAATTGTAATCAATTTCAAAATGTGCGGCATTAATTGAGGTGCGCTAGACAACGGACTTTTTACGGCCACGATTATCGAACGTGTTTATTATGGTATCAGCAGGATTTAATAAATTACTCGTTAATCTGCGAAACTGCATTACTGCCGCGATCATTGGAAATTCTTTTTTACGGTAAAGTGAAACCAAGTTTAATCAACGGGGCAAACACTAATTACGATACAGTAAATAATTATTTGCTATCGAGCAGCGTATCGGCCAAAATCAATCGACAACGCTGAAACAAATGTCTCCGTAATTCAGCCACATTCCTCCATCGGCAACGGGGACGAGTCAATTTCTGATCGACGACAAAGGGAACGCGCATTCCAACCCGGGCGATGAATTCCGGGTGCGATCTCCCTTTTCCCCGGGTCGCCCCCCCCCCCCCCCCCCCCGAGCACCAGGAGCCGCGTGGGGGAGAAGAAGCGAAGAAAATGAAGAGTAAAGCGCAGCATTGACGCGACGAAGTTAATCTCGATGTTTGTTTCGAAAGTTCGCACGTTCGCATTCGCCAGCGTCGCTAATAAAGCGCCATAATTAAAACTTAATTCAGCTGGCGCCTGCAGCGCGGCCCGGCATAGGCGACGCGACACGGAGACGATCCCGTGGGCAACTGGCAGTAATTGAGGCATTATTTTTCGATTAAATGCGATGGAACGGGAACGAACTCCGGCAGGTAGAGCGATGCCGTGATGGGATTTAAATTAGCGTGAGAGAGCGGCGCGACATCTGTCGCCTTCTTCCATTAAATGTCACTCCGACGGCGGCCGGCGAGCCGTGCAGCAAGAAGGAATCAGGAAGTAACGAATTAGGCGAACCCCGTGGAATCCTCCGAAATATTTCAATAACCCGCAGTCGCAAATAAGATTAACAGGTTTTCACGTTAGAAATAACAACAAAAAAACAAATTGGAAATTGACTTTTGAATCGAGTTAGAAACTGGGCTACTTGGACCGGAAAAAGAGGTCTCTAACCCTCAGATCTGAATCCTTCACTTCAATTTTAGTGATTTGCCTTTCATTAACGGTATCGCTAAGTATCCACGCGATACCCACGACATTTATTGGGCGAGTAATTGCCCATTTTACCATCGAATGTACAGGAGAGACACGTTATCGTTGGTGGTAGTAGGACGCTTCACCTTCTGGAAAATGAAACGTTCCAGGGGTTGCAATGCCTAGAAGGTGAAATAGCCAAAAGGTGAGATTAGCTGAAATACCACATAGTCTAGAGACTTATATCATAGATTCATCGGATTTTCTGAAAAGACTCTCTCATATTTTTCCATCTCTTCTGAAAGGTCCACAAAATTAATCCTGACCTTTTTGTAAAGCAATATTGAACTACTTGCAGGTATTGTAAAAAAAATCAACATTTAAAAAGAACGGATGGTCATTAAGTTCCCAAGAAGGGTGCAGTAATTCAACGCGCGAGCATTTCAAGTGAAATAGGATTTTTCCTCTTGGTCATCAGAGCTCTGTTTACTTTTCATTAAATGACAGCAATAACACTTTCTCAAAGCAAATGTAGCTTGTTTAGATGCAGAAACCTCAAACTGCAGATACGAAAAAATCATTGCGTTACTTTGGCACTAGACCCCGAGCAATCGTGCCAACGAAGTCAGTAACACGTATCCATGCAAATGTAATGAACATCGGTGTACTAAACTTCCCCTTTATTACTTTCTTAATTGCTCTGGAAAAGTTGAGTAAATAACGATTCTAAAGGACGCAAAAAATATTTAAATCCCTTTTTTATCGGCACGTACTAAAATACATGGCGCGTTATTAACTGGGCATGTAGTAAATTTAAGAAAGTGACTTTATTATTCTCGTCGTCAGGTTGATTAATTTGATACAAATGAATTCGTAAAAAGCAACTTTAAAATCGGACTTTGACGTCGCAAACCTGGTATTTATAAGAGTCGTTCTCTGTCCCTCCCCGATAATGGATTGCCGTCAATCACATCGGTAATGCCAGTCTTTCTAAAGGGTCGAAGAATATATAGCAGAAAACAGATCGACGATCTATAGGATAGAATCTTGCGAGTCGTTTCACAAGTTTCTTTGCGAGTCCGACTTCGATTGCGCTTATACGCCCTATACGAGGGAAAACTATTATTAAATTGGATTCCGCGGCTCTGCTTCCGCAAGGCTCGTGACAAAGCTTTTGTACCCGGGAAATCGTGCTAGAAGAGACAAGCGAGGTACAACGCGCTCGGAGAAATGTATTTTTCAATGAGAGGAAGAGGAAAACTCGCCCTTCTCGATTCCATCGCCTACGCTACTTCCGAGATTCATCCGACCGCCCCGGCATCATCTCGTTTGTTCTCCCCGCATTCAACCGGCCGCATAATGCATCCGTTCTATAATATAAAATAATCTTAAATGGCGGTCACATTTCTCTATGATCCTATAAATCCGATTTCACAAATCCAGATTCGATCGCACGAACCAGTGAATCGTCGAGAACTGCATTTTCATCTAAAAGTATAATGTAACCTACGCGAGTCCTATATTTATTCATGCAACTTCATCGGAGATATTATTTCTTCATTTAAAGTGTTTTAATCATTATAGCCTTGATGATCATCACCTGATTGCTGGGCCAGCATATAAACGCTGCCATATACAAGTTACGTCTCGGACAACAAGGAAGGATAGAGGAGAGAACGTCGATTTGGATAATCCCAAATAAGTGCAAATTGTGTACATAAAAAGGAATAGTAAGGGGATGATAAGTTTCGTTTTCCTTTCGTTACCAACTTTATGAAACTGTAAGAGGAAACGAAGTATATTTAAAATTCATTTTCATTTTTCCAGCATAAATTCCAATATTTGATGAATCATATTAAACTGAATAAAAATATATATTTTCTTGAAAGCATTGCCGAAGGGAGGAAAAGCCACGGTCTTACGGCTTGTCGCGTAACACTGTCTTAAACCGCTTGCAGCTAGAGAAAAATTCTCAAGATCTCTCAGTCTCGAGTACCTTCTAGAGGCGATAGTCTGTGCACCGTCTTTGTGATATCGACTGCACGGGACATTAAGCATCTAAATGACGAATTTCCAAACGCAGCTCGTAATATTTTTTAGGCATATTTTGTGATTTAAAAAAAAAACAAGCTTTTCTCTGCTATAACATTTTCCCATGGATAGTTTATAAAATATACATTATTGCAGGATATTGTCTATGGTAAACTGTTGTTGTAATTTGGATAATGTTTATCATTTACGGTATGACAATGCGTGATGTCATTCAACCACGCGTATGAATAAACTCCACCTACAGAGAATCTAATATCGACATAAGGAAAGTAGATTTGACAAAGTTAGGTCATCATAATCTGAACTGGATAGTATTCAAACTTCGTCTATTTCTGGAAATACCGAGCGCTTAAAATTTCCGCCAGGTTTCTTGAAAAGCCTCGACGTGCCAAGTCGAAATGAAATACAGCAACTTTTCCCATACATTTCTACGAGCGCAGCCGACGTGATGCGCCCGCGTTTTTAATGAATGCGAATCGAGATTCCTCAAGAGTATATTCAGACGATAAGAAAAGCCGCGCTTTTCTTGGTAGCTAAAGTTCCCTCCCCCTTCCCCCCCCCCCCCCCCCCCAAATCCCAAACCCATTCCCCCTCGAAGTATCGTCGCGCAGAATCGCCCTACGTAACGCGACTCTCGCGCTTTATCTCGCGCCAGTGTTTTGCTTCTGTTTCGCCTTCCTGTTATTTGTTATTGTGCAGGAACTGCCCACGTAATGAAATATAGGAACGCTAGCAGCCGCCCGCCATGCTTTGTAGTATGTGTATCCGCTATATCCACCGCCGTCAAATACAACATCCAACTTCATCCCCGTTATACGCGGCTGCCGTTGCAGCATCGCCTAGTCGCCCCGTGCCTTCCTCGATGCGTTAGCTCTGCCTCGCCGGTGATTCATAACACGATCCCTATCCACCACGAAATATTACGATTCCACACCACCGCGTTAACAATACTCCGTGGCGCCTCGTTCCTTTTCTGCTTGGACGCGGTGGAACTCGGTGATGTTTTTCCCCGGGATGTCCTTAGTCCCTGATAGATGTGTATAATTCATAAGGACGCGATGTTGGATTTTTGCGATGCAAGTTTCGGTCCGGGGAAACCAACCCGGGTGGTTCATGTACCCGATTTACTGATTTATGTTCCATGTGGAATTTCAATGCCACAATAAACTCTGGTTTACCGATGCGAACTTCAACTGTATTTCCGGGGTCGTTGTTGGACTTCTTACTTTGTCACGCTTGGACTAATACGCGATGAACAGTTTTCGATGATTCGTTAATAAGGGCAGCTGATTCCTAATAATAAAAACTTGCAAATTTATTGACTATCCACTTCCAGAGTCGTCATTACTCTCTTTGTGTTTAGTTGTTCAGACGGCTTTCCACTTTCCTCCTCTGTGTTTAAACGTACTCCATCCACTATGCCTGTTTTTCTTTACTTGTTTTATCATCAAAAATATGCCCATCAATATTTTTGTTTTATCCTAGTTTCCCATCACTTGTTTTGAATAGTTTGAATATCAACTGACTGACCTCTTCCTTTCCTCCTTTTGCAGGAGAACTACCTCTCTAGTGGAATCTGCAATTGGGAATTTCCAAATGGTTTTCACTTCTGTTTTTTTTTAATGACTGAATGCCTTCCGTAAATTAGTACTTCACAGCTTTACGCATGACATCATACAGAAAGGAAACTTAGTTTACAAGCAGAAAAGAATGCTGAATAATCCTTAAGCGAATTAGGAAAATTGCGCTAACCTATTTGGTTATAATTACGAGGGCAATCATTCGCAAAGGACTATCATCAAGATATTACCACAAAAACACTCCACGTTTCATCTATGTTCAGTTCTATGTTTATCCCGACGGAAAAGCTGAAAGCGTGGCCGTACCATGCGCAGAAAATGAAAAAATCACAAGCTGCTCGAATTCCAGGCTCGGCGTGCAAGTTACCTCAGAGACGCTCTAAGGAATAAAAGCCAGCAAGAGCCGGGTCGTAAATCAATGAAAACACAATTTCACGGACCTCGACGATCGCAACGGTGGCTGCTCTACCGATCGATCGACACTTTTCGTCTTTAATTAATTGGAGCTTTCGGCGCTCGCAGAGGAGATTACAGGCTAGTTGGCGGAGAATAACTGGAATCCGTTATTTTTCTATCTCGAAAAAATCATACGGAGCTTGCGGATCCGAAGATTCGGCAAATACGTTATCCCTGAGAACAAAAAAAAGGAGCGAATCGTTGCCAAGAAAGGAAGAATGCGCGGTGATATATTCGTCGATAGATCCGGGGGAAATATATGTATTCCCGCTTGGGAGGCCGAGAAACTGTTTGCCGGCATGTGGGCAGACTCGAACTGATCTGATACGAGACGAAGCGATGTCGGGATCGCCGAAGGCGCGAGAAAAGCAAAAATGCCAAAGCTAATGGACAACTACTGAAATCGACGAGTTTCGAAAAGTGAGGAAAATCCGATCAAAAAAATCCATGACATTGTTAGAAAAACAAGCGAACTGGAGGATACAAAGTTCGCACTTAATGCCACTGGAAGTGGAAAACTCCAAAAAAAATAAAAAAATAAATAAAAAAATCGTTGCAGGTTATTTGAGATAAAGTGAAAACTCTGATTGTTCCATTGTAAGCTTTAAAATCAACCACTATGATTTCTTGTCATTACATGGTCCAAATCTTTATCTCTTGTTATTTGGGAATCTGATACAACAGATTTTAATTCAGGCAGAAATGTAGAAATGGAAAATAGTGTTCAAATCACAATTCGGGATATGATTAAAAGACCGCGGGAAAAATGGAGAGAAAAATCTACGACAGATAAGAAATATGAAAGGTTTGGTTATATGACGAGGCATAATGCGGAATGCTGACTGGTGACATCTCGAAGCGATGACGGTGAAAGAGCACTCGGGGCCAATCGAATAAATCCGGAACAAGATGGGCAAAATAATGGTCGATGGGGCAAACGAGAACGTTACTTTTCGATGTGTCTGTGGAAACGAGAAAGATTTCAAACACAAAAAGACAAACGTTAGGAAAATCTCGTTTAGAACGAAAAAAGATATTTCATTAACGAATCTTTCGTTTCACTCACTAAAGATCCAAATTCAGAAGAATAGGTTGGATTTTGTACTAGACTAGTATCATCATTGGCATAAGGATAGACATGAATAGAACATAAAGTGCTGAAGATTAGAATTTTGTAGATAAATGGACTGTGACAACATGCGATGACTCTCTTGAGATATTTCAGCATGCATACGAAAGGGATGATTTTAAGGTATTTTGTTGGAAAATGTTTTTTGAATGCTAAGCATGTAAATTCATTAAATTCAACAATTCAAAATGAAATTTTCATGGATTGTGATCACCGCAGAACTGTTAGGAATAAATTCTTTTTTCTTTTTTTTTTTAATTTCGCAAAACTAAAGTGCACGAAGAATGCAAGATGTCGAGTGGCTCGACACGACCATAAATAATGGAGATGGACCCAGTAGCACGCGAAGTAAAATTCCTGCCCTTCTAATCGCACAAGTCTCCCAGAACTCGCGTAGATTTCATGCTGGAAACTAATGAAATTCCTTTCCTTCAACATTAAGAAGCCAACCCGTCACTAAGTCACTTGCGAAAGTGGATGAAAACGTATCTCCTGGTTCTTAAGAAAACTGAATTGAAGCACGATCGTGGCCGGGGCACTTCAAGGAGTCTTTTATCGCGGTGATATAACCCATTAAACCCCCCGTGCAAAGTTAACAAAAATGTGATTACGGAAGACGGGGACGCTAAAAGATTTTTAGGCGAATTTTACCCTAATACGAATAGTTTAAGTAATCGTTGACGAAAAGGACGATAAATGCGACGAGACTTTGAATTTCACGATGTACTATGGACATTACTCACATATATATAATAATATTGAATAACGAGTCTGTTTCTTTTTTGTTGCTATTTTCTTTTTTTTTTATAAAAAATATCCGGTTGATAGATATCCGGGCGCGAGTCAGGGCCAAGCTTGCACCCGGATATTTACAAACTGATTTCTACTAGGGTTATTCTTTGCAGATTTTTACAACTTATTACTATTACGTCGAGGATGGATTTTTGGGCGTGATTCTGACAGAGATCTCGATTATTCCGTAATCCTGGTGAGGTTGAGCATTTTTATCACTTCAAACTGCATCAGATCACTTTACTTAAAAAAAAAAAAAAAAGCAAATTCATATAAAATTTTACAATCTGAACTGTAAAGTACGACAATTAGTTCAATAGAATTATGTTTCATTGCTGTTTATTTGTTAAAAATGATCAATGATGATTCGAATGCATGAGCTCTTAACTATTTTTTATGTACATTTTGTGCGGTTCTGTTCTTTGAATTCAGATTCTTATTCAGTTAATTAATAATAAATCAATTAATTAAATTAATTAATAATAAATTTGAGTTTGGGTGTAAGAAGTAAATGTTTACTTTTATTATAATTATCATTATTTTGATCAATAATTTCTCAAGTGTTTTATAAAGTTTCAAGTGGAAAGTAAAAAAATATCAATTATACAAAATTACGAAAAAAGTGCGTAGCATATGCAGAAAATATATGTTATTGAAATGGTTCACTATTACGATGTTTTATTATTCAATTTCATTATTGAAAATACAATTTTTCACAGCTATCTATATATACAAATTATTATTTGTATATTAATCAGTAAAAATAGTCTATAAATGGTAGTTTCGCATACATTTATGTATACTTGAGAAGGTAAGAACAGAATATCGATATAATGCTGACATCTGGTAAAATGTCTGTGCAACATATAGTAGCCTTGAGGGGTTGTCCTAGGTTCGAACTTGATCGAGAAGGTAGATTATGTGTTTACCATTTGTCGACATTAGTACTAAAAACCTTACTGCTTTAATAATCACAATTTTTGTGGTAAATTATGATTCTGCTAGACTAGAAATTGCTTCATAATCATACAGGTATAAAAATAAAAATATAAAAAAATATAAAAAAACAAAATGAACGATTGTATATAGTTCAGTAAACGTTCTAACTCATTTTTTTAGGAAAATGTTGAATTTCGATTAATTAATTTATTTTTTTATTTATTTATTTATTTATCAACGGACATTTCTGTGCTTAATACAATAATAATGTAAAATTATGTAATAATTACATTCGTAGGAACGAAACAATTGACTCTATATAAATGTATACAAAAATAATACATTATAAGTAATAATTGTACAAGTAAACAGATGACAACCTCTTGAATCTTCCATAAGAATTACATTCGCAAATACCTTCGGTTAATTCGTTCCATGCATGCTTAAGTCTAGGAACAGGGACATAAAACGCATAGTTAGTTCTATATATTGATTCATGGATTAATCGTGGGTTCCGGATGGAATAAGGTGTCCAGATTAGTGACTTGGGAAAGTTTCAAAATTCGATACACAGTAGATACGTCATGAAAAGAGTCAAAAGAGTGTAGTGATTTAACAGTCGGGAAATTAAGTTTAGGCCTGGTACATGAAAATGAAAAGAATTTTTAACTAATTCTTAGGAAAAAAATGGATAAATATTTCCTATGAAAAATCACTATTCTATTTGAATGCGGTTATTTTAGTAACGAAAGCATCCAACAACTTAGACGTGAGTCCATATTATAATAAGTTTTCGTGATTGTTCAAGTCAATCGATCAATTCAAGATTCCATGATCAAAACTATGAAATCCAATATGGCGCCAAATATTGTTTTCAGCAATTTTTTTTTTCATCACTTATAGAACAATGGGATTCTAGATATTATGAAAAAAAATGGATTTTTTTGTTTGACACACTTCACTTTAACACCTCCAAAATGCCGGAAATGTAAGGAAATATAAAATGTTAAGAAATCTGTGAAATGTAATTTTTTTGATATTTTATCTTGACAATCATATAATGCTCATGGAATTTTGTGAAATCATGTTTTTTTTTTTGGGTCGCCGATTACGAACTGGTTATATCAGACTCTCAAAATTTAAATTGTCATTGTCCCATCCATAATTCAGACACATGAACTTTCAGTTAATTAAACAAACTTTAGAAAACAATGATTATAATCAAAAATATTTTTGGGCACACATTTTTCAGATGAATTTTTCATAAAAGTGTGATTATTTTTTGATGAATCTATGAAAATCGTTGTAAATTAGGGTTTTTAGGACCATGACCATGAGGGTATACATTTAGCAACCAGAATCAATTTTTCTCATCAATTTTGCTCGACACTCTAGGACCATACGTATGGATTTTGTCTAAATGTCCTAATTGTTTATAACTTTTTTAAATTCAACAACATCTTCAAAGATCTAATTTATTTTATTCAATAATCGAAAATTTCATTTTAATGAACCTATACTATTATTATTTACGTGCGATTTTCCCATTTGGATTAATTATAATGTTTCACGAAAAAGAAACGTCAGAAATCTATCGAAATGTCAAGACCTCGTATAATTAACTGCGTCCTGCGTGCATTACAAGAGTGTAACCACCGTGAAACATGAATAACGACCATAATTTGCTGTTGCAGTCGCACGTGTTGGGGCGTATATAGTATTGTGTGGGACGTAGTGTATAAACTGACGACACGTGACGATGCCACCACCTATAACGTCCACCTACAATATATGAAAAGGTAGAGGTGCTCTCGCTGCAGCGGACTTGTCAGTCGGGAGGTCAGACAGGGTTGCTAGATTAACGCCATTGTGGTAGTTGTGACACTATCAGACGTGGAATTCTTGATGAAAGATTGTAATCCTTTCATTTTCATTCAACATTTTTCATCATTTTTTTTTTTTTTATTGATTTCATTTATTGATTAATTGATTATATAACATTAATTTTTATATTGTAATTATATATACATTACGATCAAACTATAACGTGGCATGAAAATGCTGAATCTCGCCAATTGTTGTCAATAATAAAAAATCAAAACTTCTTCTCTGTTTTTTCGTAAGTGAAAACTTTTCTCATAATGTTTCTTATTAACCGGAGTATAGACAAAAAATAAAAAACTTTCATAACGTTTCGACTGGCTATTGCAGTCCTCTTCAGAAAATTTTATTCTACATAACAAAAGCATAATACAAAATAAATAAAACAAATGCATTAATATCGTAGTCCAAGAAAATATATAGTCAAAAAAAAAACAAACTATAATAAATAAAAAAAACAGTCAAAGATATTTTTTCTCTCGAAAGACTTTTCATTAAAAAAAATTTCGATAATCTAAAAACTTTTTAGAAATTATTGTAAACATCTTACCTGGAAACTGTGAGTTTGCAAAATATTAATATGTTCAATATATTAATGAATTAAATAATATATGTTGAAAACAGAGCAAAATAAAAATATTGGACAGAAACTGGATGCAAATTGTACGAGATTTACTAAAAAAAAAAAAATGTATATCTATCAAGGAAAATGTTACATTTCCAATAGGAAACTATGGCCAGTTATATCGTTCGTATAACCTCGTATCATTTCATTGTTATGCTTTCCTGAACATAATTGTGAACGTATTTTTCTTTTTCGTTTTCCTTGATGTAAACCTAATTTTAAATCTTAATTTCATCGAATAACATGTTTAAATATATCTATACCCAAATATACAAAATGACGCTCGCATTTTATCATTCGCCAGTAATCATCGATTCATCGAGATCGTCATTGTTATTTCGTTTACGATCACTGTATATATATATATGCGCATGCATATATTATTTTATTACGGCCATTTAAAGCGTACGATGACGGCGCGGAATGCTAGAGAAAACAGTATGGGGGTCTCGATTGCGAGTTCATTTCCAGCCTTTCAGGAACGCCGGAGTGAATTAAGCCGTAACCAACGCTTCAATTATTGGTCAATAAATAAGCATTGTAGCCGGCCGACAGGGCCGTTGAAAAGTGAGTAATGACGATCCCAGTGTTTATAGACGCCTCGAACATTCCATTTTCATAAGGGAGCAGCAGCGGCTTCGAGTATGGCTTATACGCACTCGGCCTGGAGGACATGCCCAACACGAATGGGACGATCCCCCTTTTTATTCCTTGGTGCGCGATTATAGGCTTCGTGACCCCCCTTTAATTCCGTTTGTTGACGCGAGAACCGCACGTGGGCAACGAAAGGGAACCCCGTTTTCCTTTCCCCCGACGTGATCGACCGTATGGAAATAGATTACTGAAACAATCGGGGGAGAATTACATTTTGGATTATTCCTTCATAGCGGAACAACACCGAGCGGCACTTAATTCACCAATGACGACTGGGATGGGTCGAATTAACAACTTAACACGGCATTCTGCAATCTTTTATTCTATTCGTACCCACACACGCGATCGTATATATAGAATGGAATTATGTATGTGACGTACAATATATATGTACATATATCGACATCGAGAAGCACGTACATGTGAATTGGGTGCGAGAGGCCATCACCTCCCTCGATTTCACGTGTAAACCCGAATAAAAGTGATTTATGATTGACAGAAATTGTTTGTACACACTGAGAGAATATACCGCAGCATTAATTGTTACATTGGTTTCGATATAAATTCAAGTACACTCTATCGATATTGCAATTGATGTCACGAAGTAACGTATCAATAAAAATCTATATGTCGAAGACAATCAAAAAGATTTAATAGCGATAATGAAACACCTGCAGATCCTATATACTGGAAAAAAGTACGAATGACCGAAAGTATAGATGAAATGACTGCCATAGTTTGCAAAAATGTTGATATGTGTTTATTAAAGACGAAATAGACGAAATAGACGAAATAGACGAAAATTGTTTAGAAAATACATCAAAATTAGTAAAGTTACAAAATAGGTGGCTGATAAATATGACTGTTGAGAATGAACATTTTTTATTATAATTTTTAATTTCACTGATTTAATTAACGAAAATTTTAAGCAGTTGAATAAATTCGACAAAACAAAAAAAGTAAAAGAAAACTACTGACGGGGTCGTCGTAAATGACGAGAACAGGCGATGAGTGATGAAAAGACATGAAAATAACACAACACAAAAACAATGAAAAGTATCAAAAAATAAACGAGAGTATACGAAAATAAATGAAAATGAATGGAAATAGGTACGAAACTATATTAATATGAACAAAAAAAAAGGAAGTATAGACGAAAAGATGCGGAAATATACGTGAATATACGGAAATCAACGAAGACGTACGAAAATGTACGGAAATAAACGAACATGTACGGAAATACACGAAAATTGATTAAAATAGACGACTTAACAAAGCACGAACAAAAAAAATGTTGGAAAATGAACAAAAATTAATGAAATGGTACGAAATTATATTGATATAAACGAAATAAAACGGAAATTGATGAGAGTATACGGAAAAAGACGAGAGTATATGCGGAATATTGGTTAACATAGCACAAATAAGTAATTGAAATATTTTAATAATTAATATCGTTCAATGTTATATCGAATCTAATAGATCGAAAACTGAGGAAGCTGACGCAGACGAGTCAAATAATTATAAATAATTATAAATTATAAATATAAATTCCGAAAATATGGAACAATAAACGAAACAGCACAAAAATAAACGAAAGTATACGGAAATAGAAAATAAATAACTAGGGGATTCGCCCCTGCGGCCTTAGGCCGCCAACCCAACCGGGGGCTCCGCCCCCTGGACCCCTGGCGCGCTATCGCGCGTAGCTCGCTTCGCTCGCAAGGTTGACCGTGTTCGGCCCTTCGGGCCTCACCAAC